>VSDK01019409.1:44110-56274 GCA_009767595.1 Symbiodinium kawagutii | reverse complement strand
GCAGCAGCGAGGGCAGCCGGAGGCAGGGGGCCATCGGGAGGGTTCCCCGGTGGCTTCTGGGGGTGCGGTTGGGGGAGGGGGTTGGTTGGATGGGGGTTGGGGGGTTAGGGAGTGTGAAGTTAGGGGTGGTTAGGGGGTGGTTAGTGTGGTATCTTGATCTATGTTGGTGATAGTTGATCTATGATGCTGTTGGTCTTCGATCTGTTGAGCTGTGGTTAACCATGAATTGTGTGATATTAAGCATAATGGTTGGATACAGTGGTTAATGATGGTTCACCAGGGGTAAAATTGGTCGTGGTTAGTGGTGGTTCATCTTTGGGAAAAAATGGCGGCGAATGAATATGTGAATTGGTGAATGTGGTAAATCTATGGATAATAATGGTTAGTGGCTGGTTGATTTATGGTGAATACTGATGAAGTCAAGCAGTGGAGGTTCTCGAGTCCTGATGGTACATGGGCTAAGAATGATGGTTAATGATGCTTCATACGGGTGAATTGATGGGTATTTAATGCTTAGTATTGGTGAACGTGGTGTTGAATACTGATTAATGCTGGTGAACGCAACTGTCAATATTGGACACTCAATGGTGTTAATAGCTAATGAATGTTTAAGAAGCCGCAGACATTTTTGGTACTGGGCAATAACAATGATGAGTTGATGGTCAGTTGATGGCAATGGATGGTCAATAACCGCTCATGGATGGTCTCAATAATGGTAATAAGGATGTTTCATGATGATGAATGATAGTTAATGATGATCAAGAATGGACAATCCTGAATGGTAATGGTTACAACAGATGTCAACAGTGAAGTAATGACAAGTGAATGGCCAGCAAATGATTCACCAGCAAATTGTGTTAGTCATGCAAAATGGCGACACATAAAAGTGGCCAATGGCAATGAATTGTGCATTACGATAATTCACAATGGTCAATCGCGTATGATGCTTAATGTTCTTCGTTATGTCCCATGATTCTTCATATTTGTCCAAAGCATAAACCAGTGTATACTAACAATATGGCTCCCATGGAACATGTCACTCAGACATGGTTTGGGGTGGACAGCTCTCTACATGTTTTTGTTGAGTGAAAGTACCCAAATTCCTCAATTTGTTGGGAGCGGAAGAAGACAATGCAGGCAAGCACTTAAACAATGCAAGCGCAAAAGGCATCCAAATCTTTCGCTGAAGAGCATGAACGTGCTGACTTTGCAAATGGACCACTTATAGATGGACCACATCTCAGATGCTGCCCACAGAATCGATGCTCAGTGTACGAATCTTCTAGTGACTAGTTGGATGGCTTATGCTTGCATATCCTGGATGGATTCTGCTTCGAACCACCTTGGCTTCACATCTTGGATGGCTTATTTTGATTCTTCTTGGATGGCTTAGGCTTAACATCTGGGCTTCTAACCCCCCACCAGCAGGATCACTCAAGAGGGCTGCCCTGCCCTGTCACCCGGTGCCAGGCCCGAAGCCCCGATGGATGGAACGCCTTGATGTGGTCCGCGCAGCGCGGCAACACCGAGGATTGCCGGGTGCTCTTGGAGGTGTGGCGACTCCCAGGGGGTGCCAAGGAGTTACGTGGATCAACCTGTGGATCGGTACAGGGGTGGTTGGTTGGTGGTTTTATAGGGGTTACCTAGGGGTTATAGTATAGTGGTTAATGATAGGGGATGATAAGCAACAAATAGTCAAACAACTACTAGTTGGTGGTGTGATTCAGATTGTTGACTTTTCCTATTAACAAATCGTTGGTTGACTCATATTTTTCATGACGGGGTGGTTCAACGACTAACCGGCTCAGGATTACCATGGGGGTATCATGGAGTTGATCACCAGGTGTTTAGGAAGCCTTGGCCTTGGTGGTAATGAGTTTTGCAGATTCAAGTGGATCGATGGTTAGTAGTGAACGTAGTGGTGACTCATGATAGTTCAGGCTTCATCATGAGTGTTAACCGTTTCTAAGGATCAGGATTGAGAGTAGCCGTCAACAATCAATTGTGAGCATTTTTAACCATCAACGCTTTCTTAGTGTTATAGCCTTACACCAACAGCATCAGTTGATTCACAGGATCAATGGCAAAAATAATGCAGCTTTGATATGATACCAGAATTCTTAAGCATCATAGTGACAACCACATGACTCAACCACCATTCTCAAGCACCATTATTCACCAGCATCAGCATTACTTATATCCCACCATTGGTTGGTTATATCACCTTACCACCATTATTCACCACCATTAACCACCATTACTTAACCACCATGTGACAGGTGATATCCCACCACATCGCCACCATGACCCGCCCCGGTGGTTTGGGCGCAGGCCCGTGCCTCCGCCAACGCGGTGTCGTCGGATGGGACGTCGCCCCTGCTGTGCGCCGTGCGGGCGGATGTGGCTCCGATCGAGGTGCCGAGGGCGCTGGTGATGGTTACTGGTGGTTGGTTGGTGAAGTTAACCATGGTTAATGGTCATAAGCATGGTAAGCCCCATTAGTATGGTTGATAGTAGGGGTTAATAATGGTTAAGTATGGTTAATAACCAACAAAGTATGGTTAATAACCAACAAAGTATGGTTAATAAATAAGTTGACCATTATTGGTTGGTTGTTGGTTAATGGTCAATGATGGTGAAGTATGGTTGATAGTAGGGGATCATAAGCAACAATAGTGATCTGGTGGTTTTCTAGGGCTTATAACTAGTTATAAGCACCATTAGCAATGGTGATAGTAGGGGATAATAAGCAACTAGTAGTGGTTAAACACCTACTGGTTGGTGGTTTTATAGGGGTTACAGAGGGGTTAGGCCCAGTAATAGTATGTAATAGTGGTTAATAATAGGGGATCATAAGCAACAAGAACATGGTTAAACAACTTCTAGTTACTGATCCATTAGTTATAGTGAATAATAGGAGAAAATAAGCAACTAAGAATGGTTAGACACCTACTGGTTTGATGGTTTATAGGGAATCCATGGTTACAATGGTTAATGATAGGGGATCATAAGCAACAAGAACATGGTTAAACAATATGGTAGGTGGTTTGATTGACATTTTGATTATTTTTCCTAGTAATTATTATCAATTGGTTGGTTGACTTGCGCATATTTTTATAGGGGTGGTTCAACCACCAACCAGTGATGGTTACTGGTGCTGGTTGCCAGTGGTCAGCGGCCCCTTGGGGCCCATTTTTGGTGGCTATGTAGATGGTGAATTGATGACCATGTAGATGGTTATGTGCTCATGATGGATAATGATGGTTAGATATGGTTCCTGGCGGTTCATGGTGTTCAACAACGGTTGATGGTTATGTAGATGGTTATTATTGGTTCATATCGTCAACGATGGTTATATTGATTGATGGTTCATGTTGGGGACTCAAACTAGCAATCCAGGCATCAGGCAAGTAAGCCTGCCTTAAGCATCGAAAATCTCACCCCGCCATCCATGTGCGGTTCGTTTCTGGACATGTTGGGTCATTCTTATTAGAGCATCATTGTCAATCAACGACCATCAAGGATCATCAAGGTTTATTTGATGCTTGTCAACCATCATTTGTAGATATTTGTAGTGAGCATCCATGTGGTTTACAATGATATGGACCGTCGTTTCACGTGTGATTTTCAACCTCTAGTTGGCCATTCCGATGTTGGCCATTCACTGTTGGAGTGGATCAAAAATGATGCGTTGTGAATAAAGGATGATAATTGCAAATTGATGTTCAATCAACAGCCTAGATAAAAGCCTAGTAACCAACAACAACAATGATTGATCATGATTGTTGAAATATGGTTTTGCGAAAACGGTCATGTTGGCCATTCACGTTTGGAGTGGATTAATAATGGTGTGTCGTGAATAAAGGCAGATTATGATTGTAAATTGATGTTCGATCAACAGCCTCGATAAAAGCCTAGTAACCAACAAGAATGATTGATCATAATTGTTGATAAATGGTTTTGCAAAAACGGTCGATAGCAACTGTATTGGGTGTAATCATGCTTAATCGCTTCCGAATTGTTAGAAATTGACTGGTTGGTGTTACAACCATATAGGGATTGCCCACTACATTTTCCACATGAATAGCTGACTACAACGCCACTAACGTTTACGATTCTAACTTTCATAAATGATTCCCCATGATGACCCGTATGATTACCTTTACAGTCACTAGCCGATGAAAGCTGATTATCTAATTGTGTTCTAGTCATAAATGACTTCTAGGAGTCATAAATGACTTCTAGTCATAGCCCATCATCAACCATCCCTAACTTAGGGGGGTAGCCCTATGGCTTAAGACACCACGGACCATGGACGCCCAGGTGGTCAAGCTGCTGTTGGCCTACCGAGCGGATCCAGCCTTGGTCCCCATGCAGAGCCCCTTCGATGAGTATGTGACGCGGCGGCGGAACTCGTGGTGCAGCCGGGTCGGGGCCAGGGTCGAGGTCGGGGTCGGGGTTGTTTCGGGGTGGATCCAATGGCGGGGAGCGACCTCGCCATCTCCGATCTGAAAATCATAACTTGGGACCCGGCGGGTCAGATGTGCTGAATCCATGTTAATCCCAAACATGGAGTATCAACGGTGATCCCATGATGATGAGTTGATGGTTGTCGGTGATGGTAATAAAACGCTTCGCAAATGTTGGCTCGATAGTGATGAATGCTGGTGAATGGTCGCTACCAATGTGGATTTAGTTCATCAGTATGGTATCCCCAAACGCATGATGGTTGGTAGAGCGCTTGTTGACGTCGAGTCAAACCCAGCAGTGATTTTGCTTGGCCACGCTGGGGCGCCCGTTGAAGAAACTTCAACGCTTGAAAGCTCGTCAAGGGCCCTGGAGCGGTCAACAAGGGTGCCAACAATATCCAACAATTGGACCAATTGGATAGGTGGCTATGTGCCAAGTCATAGCAGTACCTAAATGAACATTTTTTGGTGGGGCCCATTGGTTACCCTATTTACCCAGGTGAACATCCCAACAGCGGCCTTTTGTTGGTGCAGGAATGTCAACAACAGCTGGAAGAACATCAAATCTGGTTGCCAAGCTCTGCCAAGGTTGACATGGATGTGAGAGAAGCCTTGGCCAGTGCGCCCAAACAACGATGAGAAGTGCAGCCCGGCCACGCGCAGTCTTTTCTGAAGAAACGTGAGAATCATCAGAACTTTGTGACCCGTCGAAGATACCCTTGTACATTTTTGCCCTGTAAACATGTCGATTTGGGGAGTGGATTGTTCAATACAGACGTTCCGGAAACACTTTGTTTGACGAAATTGGCGGATGAATAGATGTGACGTGACGATGCAACAAGTGCAACAACTCACTTGGACCGACTGTTGCGTACCTTTTCCCAGCCGGTGCCCGCACTGGGCATGGTCCATGTATGGGCAGGTTCGATGATCAAGGGGACTGACTGCATGTCAACCAAAGAACTGGGTAGATGACTTATAAGCACAGGACAATGACGGACGAACCACGAGTATCGTGCAGGTCGCTGTTTGTTGCTTGTTGTTTAGGAATACAGGCCACACCTAGGTGATCAAATCATAGCAAAATCCATTGGACTATGTCCAGTCCTTATCAGTCCTTGGGAAAACATCCTCGTAAGACTGGTGGGTGTGGCTACCTTGGTGAGCCCAGCAGATTCCATGAAGAAACAGCTCTGCCACAGTCGGATCATGAACAGCAAAGGGCGATGCGGTGCTTGGCCTTTCCCAATGTCACGTGGGGACTGCGACCGCTCGCGCATCACAACTGCACACAATTTTCAGCCAGGCACCCTGGTTCCCATGGGATCAGGCGCCGGCGCTGCAGCTTGCGGAGCGCAGCTGACTCTGCGGCGTGAAAAGGCTCGTGCTTCAACCTTGGCAGTGAAAATGGTAGATCCACAGTTTGCTGGCTAATAATTATGACTTTTTAATGGTATTAAATGCTCTTTATTTACATATATTCAGTAATTTTACACATGAAGTTGAGAAATCTCTACTTTCTACGGGGTAAGCCAGTGTCACAGGGGTTGAACTCTCATGAAGTTGCGGTAGTGGATGTCAAATATGTTTTGTGGCAATCCAGTCCCACGGTGTGATGGTGTAGCAGATCTTGAGAGCATCTTGAGACAAATACATCATATCAAGACATCCATCCCTTTTCACTGAAATGAGTGAGGTTGGTGGTTATATTTGGGTCATGTTTTAATCTACCAGGATATATATATATATATATATAAATATATATATATATATTATATACATATATCCTTGCTGGGCTGCCACTGTCAAGCCGCGATGGCACGATTTTTGTTGCATAGTACCTGTGATACCGATTGGATAGCCATCCAGATTTGGATACTTTCGTGAATCCATGACTAGTTGGAAGTTGTAAACAATTTTCATAGGGATTACATTGGGTTGTAGTGGCTCAACAACTACCAACCACATGATGAAGCCACTGGACCAGATTTTTCGGCAGCTGGACACTGATCTTCCGGAGAAAAAAAAGAAAAGGCAAACTGAACATGGTAAGTTGCATTTAACCACTATGATTCCATAGTTCACTCTGATTCCCACTAAGAGTTGGATGCACTATGATTCCAGAATGATTTGACCACTGCCACCCCCACCCCCACTACCGATTGCTCAATTTCCAGTGGGGATCCGGTTGCCCGGTTGGAGCTTTGAAATCAGGATCCGCCAAATCAGCAGATTCACCATGAAGCTGTGGTGAAACATAGCTGTCATCCCACTGGATGGTTCCACAGATCCAGTTGATGAGTTCTTGCTGCCGCCGTGAAAAGTTGGGCATTGGCCGACGCGACCTGACACCGCTGAACGCGCTTCATGGAGACTTGGATTTTCGACTGGTGGGGGGTTGCTGCCACTGGAGCCGGACGAAAGCTAGCGCAACACCTTGTGGCTGGCGCCTGGTTGTTGGATGGATGACGAACCACTACTGGTTGGTGGTGATTTATGGTTATTTTGTTTATTTTCTTGATATTTGGCATGTTTGGTTGATCAATGAATATCTTTCAGAGGGGTTGAAACCGACAACCAGACCACTACCCGCAGAAGATGGCTCTACCAAACTTGTTACGAGTTGGTGCTGATATCCATTGGCTGCTTGCAGATTCCGCAGGGATAACCCTCCTTGTTGGGGGTCGGTGTCGCCAGGAGGTCACTTGGGGTTCCATCCAGGCTGCGAGATAAAGCAGGCAGAACCAGGAAAGGAGCTGCAGGAGTTACTTCGAAGGAAGGCATCCACAGCAGATATCCAAGAGCTCTTTTCAAGAGACCAGACCCCTTGACCAGCGGATGGTCCCTAGTGTCAACCCCTGTTGTTGGTTGTCATGAAACTTCAATGCTGCAAAGCCCTTTTCCAAGCTTGGAGTCTCACGCCGAGGCGAAAGCGGCAAAAAATGACAAGAAAAAGTCAGACAAAGAGAGTCTGAAGGGTTGGGTGCGGATACCCAGGCTGCATCAGGCCATGGTTTTTGTTGGTCAAGACAATCAAGATATGTGAAAATACAAAGCTTCCTACATGGATTGTTATGGGGGACAACAAATCCAGTTATGCTTGAAGACCAAGATTTAGACAGACTTGTCGATTTATAGTGGTTGATTGTTATCTTGAATTAGACTATAAGTCATTACTTCCAGTTAGTTTCAGATCATCATAATTATGACAACTTGTTATAACTAGTAGCAAATATTCAATGCATTCTTATACAATATTAAACAGTACAAATTACAGAAGTATAGCACTATAAATTATAGAAGTATACTCCCGGTGTAGTTATACAATACTCAACTTGTGCAGCTACAGGTGTGCTCCATATGAGCTACGTTTTTTTGACAGCCTCAAATTCATATAAAAATGGAACTAAAAGTTGATTGCGTAGGCATTCTGCGTAGGCAAAGTCGCGTAGGCATTTCGCGTTGGTGTCGCTTTTTAAACATCCAAAGCAAACACAGCCCATGTGTAGCTCCAGTTAGTGAGTGCTTGTAGCTCACTCCACTTATTGTAGTACAAGTACTTGTAGCTGATGTGTAAGCTACTTATCTAGCTACAAGTGTACTCCATATCTAAGTGTCCATTTGGTCCTAGTAATGATTTTTGATAATAGAGAAAATTGCCAGTCTATAAGCATTGACGCTATTGTTGGCAGATTATTGCAATGATTAACCAATGACTATTGCAATTTATTACCATAACACTATAATGATTGTTTAACCAATAAACGCTATATGATATTATTAACCAATGCTGGTTAACCAATAATAATTGCAATGATTAACCAATGGTTGATTGTTACAATAACTATGATGATCAATTAACCAATATAGTAATAGATAACATTATAATGATAACCAATGATTACCAACTATTACCAATAATCATTACGATAACCAACACTATGATTCACCATAATTACCAACTATTGTGGTTGGATAACACTAACTATTAACAACTATTGTGGAACTGAACGAATTGTGACAACCACTATTGCCACTATTGATTATTGCAATTACCAACTATTATAATCGTTTGTGGCACATTATTACTAACTATTACTGCTACCTATTAATATATGTACAAACTGTTGTAATTACCAACTGTTATTACTAGCTACTATGATTATTGGTTATTATTAGGATGGTTGACTACTATGTAGATTACCTCAACTACTTACTACCAACTGTAACTACTAACTACTATGGAACCGTTATTCATTATTAGCTACTATGATTGTGATTCATAATTAGTTGATAATTATAGTAACCAACTGTTGTAAGTACCAACTGTTACTATTCATTATTATTGATTATTATTGTCACAGTTGGTTAGATAATCACAGTTGGTTATAATCTACTACTATGATTATCATTGACTATTATGATTATCATTAACTACTATGATTATCATTATCACACTATAAAGATTCAACTGTTACTATTCATGATTATTTATGGAACTGTTATTCATGATTATTGTCACACTATAATGATTAACCAGCTGTTATACTACTGCTAACTACTATGGAACTGAACCAGTTCCACTGAAGCAGACTTGTCGCCACGACTCTAGGCCTCAGAGGCCGAGCTGCAGCGTGTTTCCAGCAGCATCGAGGCGGGTGACCGGCTGGATTTTCGAAGGTGAACAGCTGGGTGAACAGCTGGGTGAACACCTGGGTGAACACCTGGAGATAGCCTTATATGGTTAAGGCTAGTGAAACTCATTATGTTTCGAAGGTTAACCCTTGGATGAACTATTAAGCCTTTGATGAACTATAGAGAAACAGGGCTGAATAAGGTTAATCCTCATAGAAAATCTCAGGGAAAGACTCGTGAAACTGCCATGGTCGATGGCTTGCTTGGACACAATGATCGTTGGTCAATAGCTACTGATTGGCGTTGACTAATGGTTGATTGACTCGCGGATTCCTCGCCTTACTACTTCCAGCTATCCACTATGATTGTGCGAGTTATACCCGGGCCTGATCGCTGGGTTGGTGAATGATTGGTTCATGCTTGATGAATAGTGGACATTCACTAACATCTATTGATGACTGTTGAAAGTGCTCGACTTTTGATTGTTGGATGATTAATTGTTTTTACATCATGGTTGCTTGATGATTGGTGTTCTACAAGGGTTAACCATCATTAACCATCACTAACCATCACTAACCATCACTAACCATCATTAATTAACCATCATCAACCATCATTGGCCATGATTGGCCATCAAGAATCGCCACGAATCGCCACTGCCGAATCCTCTATCCTGAGCTGCTGGCCGGGCGCAGGAGCTTGCACAGAAGCTGCCACCGAAGCTCAAGAACCACGCCAGGTGGGCTTCGTTAAGCAACGAAGATCCACAAGCCATGAGAATCTCAGGGTTAGTGGTGGTGAATAGTGATTAAGGATGGTGGGTGGTTAATGATGGTTTTTGTTGTCAAGTCAGTTTTATGATGGTTGATAGTGATTGACTATTGGTTAATGGTTAACGATGGTTTATGCTGATCACTGGTTTATGTTGGTTGATAATCATTGACTATGGGTTAATGGTTAGATCATGGTTCATGTTGGTTGATGGTTCTGAATGACTATGATGATTTACATGAAAGTAAGCAACGATCAGCAAACGATACTGGTGGTGTCAATGGTTATACGGGGGAAGCATACGTGTGTAAGAAATTCATGGGTGAATTGTCACACATATGCTTGTGAGTACCATGCTGGGCCACTCTGTTTCAACTCATTTCTGGTTTTCTTGAGAGATCTGTCCTACCAGGGTGCACCAGCACGAATCAAGTGTACCCTATAAGTCAGCAGGTTTCCGACGAAGTAGTGTGGCACGGATGCCACGACTGAGCCATGGCTGCAGAAAACACGTGGTGAATTCTTGAAGGGGGTTGTTCTTGTAGGGCAGGGATCATCTTCATGCTGATGATGATCATCATCGATTCTATCGTCGCAGTTTCCGTCGTCGTCGCCGCCGGCGTCGTCGTCGCCGCCGGCGTCGTCGTCATGATCTTCGTCGTCGTCGTCGTCGTCGTCGTCGTCGTCATCATCATCATCATCATCATCATCATCATCATCATTGTCATTGTCATAGTCATCCTCTCATCATCATCATCATCATCATCATCATCATCACCACCACCATCATCATCATCATCCATGATATACCCTATTGTTGGTTATTATCCTTTGTAACCATAAAAATGAACCAACCATTGCCATCTTTGTCATCTGACGCTTCAGGTCAGCTGCACCCTATGTTGCCCTTGCCTGGATTCACTTCTTGTGCCTTGGACGGCGAACCAACGACGCAGAGAAACTCCAGCCATAATGGATCCAGAGCAGATCAGCAAAGCACCCAAGTGGTTGATGTGGTAATGGTCAATACGGGTTAAGAATGCTTAATAATGGTTAATGGGGGTTAATAATGGTTAATAGGGGTTAACCAGAATGGGATTGATGGCTTGGTTAGTGGTTTATAATTGTAAGGAATGATAGCTCATGCTGGTTGATAAGGGTTGACAGGTTGGTTGATCACTTCAACCAGGGGCCTCGTGACCCCTTCAGGATGGCTTTGCCATACGTCGTTAAGGGTTTCAAGAAGATTCAGGCGCGGCATCTTTTCATGTGGAGCTTTCAACATGTGTTGGAAATAGAACTACCTTTATGAAAGTTGAGCGGCCATGTATCTTTGCATCTTGAGAACTTTGGAAAGGTTGTAGCAGGGGCTGTTGTCCCATTCAGATTGGTCGTGTCAAATGAAAGGGATCTTTTTCCGAGCGGAGTGCAAAGAAGTGAGGATTGCAGTTGATCCTCAGCAGGCATTGGGTTCGCAAATGATGTCCAGTCCCCTGAAATGCAGGACGGCGTTAGCATGATCCCAGAGAAGATTTTCTGGGCCATTCTCAGCCCGAAGCTCAGAGCAAAGAATGAGCAAACTCCTGCGAATGACCAACGACATCCAACGACAAAAATGGCTATGGGTCAATATTAACCATCAATAATGGCTTATAATGACCAACCAAATCATAGGGAAAATAATGGTTAATAGTAGGGGAACCACGGGTACGGGGTTTTGACCCACAGCCAAATGGCAAGATTGGTGGATGGTTTGTTTGACTTTTTTGCTCTCCCCAAAGACTTTTGGGATGGTTGGTTGGTTGACTCGTATTTTTCACAGGGCGCCGCCAAGCTGTGTTCTGTTCTCTATTTGGGTCACACTGCTTGACTGGCTGCTGGTGGTGTCAACCTTGCTGTGTCTTGTTGATCAACGGATCCATATTTCGAATTATCGTGTGTTAGCGTCCGAGTGACCATACTGCCCCCTCAAACCCGGAAATAAATTGGCAGTTGGTTGTTTGCTTGCATCATTACTCCAAATGTGTATGCTTCCAGTAAAATAGTTTCAAAGAAGGTATAGTCATGATTTCCGGGTTTAGTCCCTCAAACTGGTACAATCATGACTATACCATCTATAGACGTCTATGATACTTGTACTCACAAGCATCTTGGTTTTTTCTTGTACCGCTCGTGCTGTACTTGCTGGTCATTATCATTGGCAGGGTCCCATTTAGCATTGGTCAACGAGCCGAACGGCCGGCCCTTGGCCGGCCGCTGAGGGCCGCGAGGGCACCCAGCTGGCAGCAC
>VSDK01019409.1:21852-44090 GCA_009767595.1 Symbiodinium kawagutii | reverse complement strand
TTCCCGTGCCCCCGCCGCCGCCGCCGAGGCGAGACAAGCAGCTGGAGATAGAGATAGGAATGCGTTGGGAGGTGCCTCCACCATGAGAGCACCATGGCTTAGAGGAAAAGCATGGAAAAGCACCCGAGGTCATACCTGAAACATCCTGAAAACCACTTCGAAAGAAAAATGCCTCGGGTGTTGACTCAAGCATTTGATGACCTTGTTTGGTCATGAAAGCTGCTGCTTCATCGTTGAATTTCTGTGGAATTGCAGAAAACTCAAAAATACCAATAGTGATGTGAACCGAGCCGGGGCCTTTCGCCAAGGCCTGGAACCTGTGTGGAGGCCCCGAGGCGCCCCGGAACTGGATGTTTCTCAAGTGGCTACAGGGTGGTACCTCCTCCCAGGTTAGCTGAGATGGATAGAACTATAACTGTTTCAGGGTATGACTAAGTGTTAGCCTAACTTAGGTGCTTAGGTCATACTCTAACTAGGGTAGCCACCAGTTTTGTTAGATATGAGAAGGCCATACCGCTCCCTGGAGCGATGGTTCACACCTGGGTGTTGCTGCCACCGTTTATATGTCGGTTGCTGCCCATGAACCTACCGTTTTGATATGGTAGAAAGTGCTGGCTAGGAACCACTTGTGTTTTCATTTACTGTCATGACCATCCATTCGTATTGGTTGTACCTAAATCTCGACTGGAAGTCACCAGGTTGGAAGAGTTTGAGACGATCACGTTCAAACATGGAGGTGGTAAGGGAGTTTGACAGCCATATTTCTTGCAATAAACTAGTTTAGTTGGGCTGGAAGATTCTACATTGCTTAGAGAGGTGAAACCATGCATGCATATTTATGCACAATCTATATACATTGCTCAAGAAGTGTTTGGATCATATCTTTGATCCAAGATTTACGTTCATTACGACTTACTGGTGGATCTTCTTGTATGTTTTGGAGATGTGTTTACCTGTCTATCCATTTAGACCGCCATGGGTCACACAGCTTTGCTGCGAATCTTATTGCAAGGTATGGTGGAAACATCGGAAGGCATAGTCAATGGGTTGGTGGATGAAATCTACACGAAACCCTTGTTTTGACCACCAATCATGAGGTTTTCCTACAGATTTTCCCATCATTTCTGGGACATAGGTGTTCCACAGATGGCCGACGAACGACTTCCCTCGAGGTTTGGGATCAGACCAAGATCTTGGCACAAGAATTCATGAAGGTCGTGGTGCGGTCTCCCAGCTCCCTACCCAGCACATTCCCTGGGAATCTGCCGATGTTCCGGGTAGGAGTTGCCGATGATGACCCTGCATCCGATTACAACCAAGGGGACCAGCAAGCAGGAACTGTTGGTTACTTGTTGTACAGAACTAGTTGCTGTCTTCCAAAGCGGTATCACTATCTGAGTATTGGCAGATTTGCATGATTTGAGCGAAGATGTTCAGGAGCCGGTAGATATAGTTTCAATAGGCAGCTTTCTGTTCAAGCAACAGGTTGTCATTTCGGGATGGTCAAGGGTAGCCAGTGTTTGTCGTCGTGACAGACCTAAACAATCACCTGTTTCTACGTACAACTAACACGGACAAATGCCCACTCACCTGCTGAAACAGAACAATGCATGTGTGTGTGTGTGCTGGATCTGAATTAACAATCACCCATAGTTGATGGTAAAGTATGCTAAATTACCAGCTGTTCACCGATTTATCGTGGACCTGTGGTGTGGTTTTTCATCGCTGGATCTCCAGGCATTCACGCGCTGCCTTCATGGGATACTGAGGATGCCACCAAAGAGGATGGTAAGGAGGACAAGGACCAGCAAGAGACCTTGACGTGGGGATGCCCTGTGGGTAGCGTCACGCTGCTTGGAGTCATGGAAATTTACCAGCTGATGTTGAGAAACCCGGTGGTCTGTTGAGAAATCCTGGTGCCTCAGCCAGATCATGGCGACGTATTGGAACATATTGGAACTGCCAATCCTCATGGACAAGTCCATTAGGAGAATATCATGGAGATGTGGGCCACTGGGATGGTGTTTAATCAAAACGCCTGTGTAGCTGGCTCTTCAAACTAGTATGTGCTGGACATGAACTGCTACCCATTTTTTGGTTGGTTGAACTGTGAAACTTGAAGATTGGACACCCCTCAAGCTCCCACCCTTGTGGAATCGACAGATTGGATTTTGTGGAGGAGCGCTGAGTGCTGCTGGCAGCTGCTATTAGTTGCTCTTATGGTTCAACAAACCTGTCGGTGTCTAGCCAGTGTGACCATTTTGACCCTTGTGCCGCTGTGTTATGTTGTGTTATAACATGCTATAACCATTATTGCTCCTAAATATTCATGAAAATATTTCAACCATTCATCAAAACCATTTACTCTAACCATCAACAGATCTGTTTCACCAAGAGACAATCCATTTACGACGGCCTTTTGATTGGAGACAGATCCGTTTCACCACGGGACGTCCTTCCCCAGGCCTCAGCAAATCATCCAGAAGAAGATGACCGTCGCCTTGCAGGTCGTTGAACCTGAGAAGGCGGCCCGCAGTGGTGGCGCCCGAGGTGGTGGTGAGCTACGTGGGTGGTCAGGGTTGGTCTATGTTGGTCTCACTGGTCATCCTAGAAATTTGGAACTCGTTAGGTTGGGTCGCTTGGCCTAAGTTAGAACCACACCATGCTGAAACTGGATTGCACTGGATTCCAGGAGGTCAGGGTTTGCGTTATTTTGTGCTGCTGATCCATAGTTAGGTGGTGAAAGAGATGGGTCCGCCCCAGCGCACGAGATTTGTTTTGCCAGTTCTATCATTTGAAAGCATTTGCAACCTTCGGAAGTACACTAGCTTTGCAAGAAAACAAAAGAACGACATCATCCAACCTTATTCATCTTTAGTGGGAACGAGGCCAGGTCCGTCCCTGCCAAAGTGGTGCAACTATAGATAAAGCAGCTGCCAGCTCATGTGCTCGCAAATCTCTACGCACTCGCATTGTGAACTACCTGCTGTAGGAGAAGATGAGTGTTACCAGCACCCAGCACCATTGAAGTAGACCAGCCACCATCATGAACAGCACCAGCCACCCTGAAACGACCATGGCAGAGCCACCACCCAGCCCTGACCATCCAACAGGGCTGATTCCGCCAGGTGAGTAACTCCTTGGTGCGACTCCCAGTTGAGTTGTTGAGTCATGCAGCTTACGGTTAGGAATCATCAATTGATGGACATAGTTAGAATGATCTAGATGTAGAATAGAATCATCTAGAATGATCTAAATAGAATTGATGGAAATACCTAGAATGATCATTAGAATGTTTCATAGAATCACCTAGATAGTTAGAATGAAAATAGTTGGAATATGTTAGAATCACCTCGATGTATCTAGATGTAGGATGTAGAATCATGTAGATGTAGGATAGCAAATGTGTTTGAATCTGTCATATTCTGGATGATCATGGTTAAGCTCTGCGAATGGAATATCAACCGCTTTGTTCCGCGAGCCAGTTTTTTGGCGTGGTAACCAGCATTTGCAGAAACCTTCAACCAGATTGCTTCAGTTCGCACGACCAAGTCCTGTATCTACATTTGCTGGATTGGTGTGGTGGGCGTGCTCCGCTTGCAGTTCGTCGGGCACTCAGAGCCCCTTGCATCCGATCTTGCTGCATCACCACTTCGAACAGAAATGACATGTTCAAACATGGTGACAATAGTTGGATAGATTGGATTCACCATCATTCACCAACCAGGGACACAGTGGTACTCTCCCTACCATCAGCCAGCGGTGGTCGTGGTACCTCCCCAGCATGGCCACTGGCCACGGGCATCAACCAATGGCACTGCTTGCATCCGTCAGGCTCGGACCATCACCCTTGGGGAGGCAGGGTGAACTGACTCACAACCACATGGCGACGGGTCAATATTTAGCTACCAATAGTGGGGGATAATACCCAACAATAGTGGCTAATGGGTAATAGTGGTGAATAACCAACAATAGTGGATAGTAATGGGTAGTAATGGTTGACTATGGGGATAATAACCAAGAATAATCGGGAAAACAATGGCTAATGGTGGGGGAACTAGGGGTACAGGGTGAACTGACCCACAGCCACATATGTGTGACGATGAAATGTGAAGGACGTGCATTTTCTGGTCAGATGCAGGTGCAGTATGGTTCAGGTTTGTTGGCTCTTTTGTTTCCGTTCCGAGTTTCACCTCGGCAACAGGAACAAATCAAACCCCACGATTAGGGATTGGAACACTGTCAACTCCCATTCTGGGACAGCTTGTTGAGAGGGTCCATGCTCATCGGTGGATCAACTTCTGGTTTCCGAGGTTGTCAGTTTTGCGTTCGCCTACTCCGACCTGCGCGAAACACTGATCACATCTCACTAATCTGAGCACTGAATCCCAAAGCTACTAAAGATCCTGAAAGATCTGAAAGTATCCAAAGAAATCCGTCGCATATCTTGGTGATTGGTTCCGGCCACGGCACGGTGCACTCACGGCAATCGAGCCGACCTGTCTGTTTCAGGTGATCGGAGCCAAAGTTTATAAGCCAGTGAGGAAGTTGGAACCCACCATCGAATCCGTGATTCCAGAGGCGCGCTCGTTTCGTTGCAACGAAACGCGACACGGATTGTCATGGCATAGGAGTTGTGCTCCCATGTCTATGTGTGTGTGTGTGTCATGGCTAGACTTGTAAGTCTCTTCCCCCAGCAAAGATGGTGTATTTCGGCTAGTGCCGAGTGAGCATGTAAGGTGATGTAAGGTGCATGAATCTGGTGTACTGACTTCCGCAAAAATGTACATGTCCCATAGATATAGGTGTGGGTGAACACGTACAATCTCAATGTTGCAGATATCGTATCAGGGAAGTATCTTCGAGTGGTCTGAGGTAAATCAGGACGTTTACTTGCCCCATTGTTGTTCCTTTGACGCATACCCACATTGCACCAAGTGAAACACTACAGAAAGAAAGAATCGCTTAGTCTGGGATGATGCTAGCACTGGCTCAGGATACAAGACATCTGTTGACCCATCTGCCAGTTGTGCGGTATCACTATGATTGCTGAAATCACTGCTAGCAACCACGACCTGCGCTGCATCACTCAATATCACTAGCCACCAGCGCCAGGAATATCAGAAGTGGGTGCCAGTGGTCACTCGTTGGACCTGCAAAGCTGTAGCCATTTCTTTGGCTTGGCTCTGACCTCAGCTGGGATTTGCTTTGGAATTCTTGGTTATCCATAAATGAAGTAACTCAAAACTGGTTGGTTTGACTGGAACTCATCCTGTTTGGATGGTTGAAGATGTTGAAGGTACTGGCTATACATTCTATATCTCTGATGGTTTCCTGCGCATTGGGACACGGCTTGTCAGCAGTGCCGCAGAATGCGTGTCTCTGGTCTCTAGTATGGTTTGGCCATATCTGCTGCTTTGCGCAGCATCTTTGGGCCTGCATACTTTCGAAGGAGCTCTGCAGATTCTGAAGCGTAAACTGTGCTGGCATACATGATGACACCATCTGTGTTCATAAAAATGCCCACTTCAGGTCGAGCAAAGGCACTTTGAAGGTAGTGCGCTAAATCTAAATGTTGCAAAGCCTTCTTCAAGGTTTGTCTGAACGTTTGAACAACAGCAGCAACACTTTTGATTTGCAAACATTTTTGTGCAGAAGATAAGTGGCACTGATCAATGTGTCACTGTGTATTTATTGGACATTGCCAAAGAATGGACCGCAAGCCGGCGAACAGACAGACAAACAAAAATGACATCCGATAAACACGCTAACCGGCAAACAGGCAAGGAATCGTGCAAATCGAGAGAGAACAATAAATGATCATATTTGATTATAATTATATGAATTAGGAATCAAGAACAATAGGTGATCATTCTTAATTATAGTATTTTGAACAACCCATAATAAACAAGAAATCACAACAACACCTTGATGGTTTTGCGTTGGTGACGACCTGCAAGCTGCATCCTGGTGCTGTATCTCCCAGGTGGATCCAGCGAATTGTCTCCGCTGTGCATTCAGCCATCCGCGGCGGCATGATCTTCGGCGAGTACCTGGTGCGGCACACCCGTTCGGGACATCAGCGAAGCTGATCCCCCACCCAGAATGATCCCCTTGTAACAGGGAAACCAAGGGCGGTTTGGGGATGCATTTATGGAGAAGTGCAGGTGGAGTCAGGGTGAAGAAATGGCGCGACTGTTGTAATCAATGGTAGCCACTCATGTTCTCTCTAGCAGTACCGAGCCCTGGTCTCATCCTGGCTGAGATATTTGCATCTCTACACTATAGGGACCTGGGCGGCTTATTCTTCAATCCATCTTCCAGGGTTAGTGGTCCGAACCTGTAACCGGTGTGGGTCATGAACCCCACTAACCCTGATGTCATGGGGATAAGCCACCAACAGTGATGAAATGCCTGTCCTGTCCATAAATGGGATCCACCAAATCTGTCAATTCCGGGAACCACCCACTTGTGGCATGCCAGCCATACGGATAGCCGGCCTACAGCAGCCATTCTTGGACCACCTCTGCGATGGACAGGTGGATTTTCTGCACGAGAAGGGCTTCCTGGAGGTCGAGCATAGGGACACCTACATGGACGAGGCGATGTTTGGGTGGTCAGGTGGCTGATCAGGCTGTGACCCATGGCCACCAAGCATCTGAAGCCAACCCAGCCTAGCTAAAAAAAGATCATCTTGTGGAAAGCAGAAGCTTTGGCGTCCGTTTTTGGACGCACTCACATGGTGTTTCCCAGAATATGGGACCCCCAAAATGGATGGTTGATTACTTTGAGTTACTTTCAATTGATGTTTTGGAGGTACCCTTATTTTGGGGAGCCACTACATGGTGTTTGTTCATGAATGCTCGTCAAATCGATGATAATGCCAGTTGAAAGGCGTGGTTTCCCGGGCCCTGCAGTTGGGATGGACAGCTTTGAGTGGGCGTTGCTTTTGCCCGTGGCTATGGTTTTGACTTGGCAGTGCCCATCAGACTCCCCCATGATGTTGGCGCTTGCGGTCATATCTATGGTATTCTACGGTTTTCCTGCCATGTTTGATGGGTCATACCAGCGACTCATTGTCATTATCATTGAGTAGCATAGAGTGATCCTGGTATGTGAAGGCTGGTCATTCATCATACTGACAATTGATGAAGCAACCAGCAAGAAGCGGGACTGCCAAAGCATGTTGTTCGTTGGCTGTGCGTCGTTCATATGATTCATTAATGGTAGATCTAGCTGTTTATACACCATCACCGGTTTAATCAGCAAAATATAGCTGGTGATACGCCCTCAAGTATCGCCATGAAACATGATGAAACATGATCCTCTCTCACAAGATTGCTTATCATAATTTTTCGCGATTATTTGTTTTAAGCCGTTAGTTAGCTTGTAAACCATCATAATATATCATAATTAGTTGGCTATATAATTATACTTCCTATTATACTTGCTTATTCCCCATAACTAGCCACTATCTTTCGCCGTTACTAGTTTGTTAGCCATCATAGGTAGCCATGGGTTGGTTAGCCATTACATTCCCGATTCTTGATCGTTCCCTACAACTAGCCATTGTATGCCATTAGGTTGTGAATCGCCATAGTTTTTTTTTCCGAAATCATATTCCTTAGTTTGTTTGTCAGTCCCTACAATCACACTCATTACGGGCGATTGGTTGGTCAACCATTATTATTCTCATTATTAACCACTATTGTCCACTTGACCACTATTAACCATTATTAACCACTATTAACTTACCATCATTGACCATTATATTGACTATTATCAACCATTATTAACCACTATATTAGTCCTTATTGACCATTATTAACCATTGTTGACTGTTATTAACCAAATATTAACCCCGACTAATCGTTGACTAACCATTATTAACCACATCATTATAAACCATTAGTAGCCACTATATTAATTAGTATTTTTTAAGCATTACTAACCATTACTGTGGGTTACTAACCATTATTAACCAATTGTTAAACACATCATTCTATAGTTAGTGACCCATAGCCGGTGGCCCCGCAAGGCTATCGGTTGGTCCATCGCTGCGCTGGGCTTTCTGACACAGTTGGCCCTTGGGTCACACGGCAGACAGCGCAGTGCAGCGTTGCGGCTGCCCCGATGTGAATGGTTGGTGGTTGGAGGTGGAATGGTAGGATAGTATAGCAACTAACTAGGTATATGTATAGCAAATAACTAGGATGGTATATGGTAATTATATATTTTCTGTATATAATTGTGTCTAGATCGTAGAGTCTGTAGTACGATAGCTGTTACAAACCTGCAATCATTTGGTATGTTGACACATCAGTTCAACGAGGCCGAGTCCCATCACCGGCGGGCTGTTGTGAACAACAGCCCTGATGGGGAAATCCAGTGCTGGGGATTCCCCCCCAGAATGGCAGCTGGATCGGATGATTTGGTCAGCAGAAAGTGAACATCACTACATACTAGCTGATGAAAATTATCTAATTATTGTGACATGATGACCAGTTCATAAGCTGGTTAATGGTTCGACAATAGGAGATAATAAGCAAGAGTTCAATAGGAGATATACCAGCAAATGGGTAGATGAGTATTCCCACGGTTCGACCAGTGACTGGTCATTTGGGGGTGTGAACAGCTTGGGTAAAGGGTATTGACCCACAGCCATATATTGGCGCTACTACTAATGTATTGGCAATAACGTAAGACACGATCAACCAGAAGCTAGCTAGCAGTTTCAAGTTCCAGGTACAGAAAAGACACAACCAAGCAATGATTCATGTCACGCCAGAAACTGCCGCAGTTCTCAGTAGTGTGAAGTTGTATGTCTGGACCCGCCATAAAACGGCATGGGAATAGACTTGCTGCAAAAAAAATTGCACTTTCACGTCTCATCAACAGTTTCCATTATCCACTATCAACCATGATTAACCCCTCTTAACCATTATCAACCTCTATTAACCATGACTAGCCACTACTCACCATTTTTCTGCGACCTTGGTAGTGGCCAAAAAATGTGATATCAGCAGTGTGCAGCTAACAGCGTTTGTCCTTGCCTGACTTTTGTTGGGCTTCAAAGATGCTTCCTTACAGGCAAGAAGATTACTGGTTGGTGGTTTAAACATGCTTTATTTTCCCTAATGATTATTAACAAATGGATGGTTGACTGTTGTTTTTGAAAGGGGTTGAAACCACCAACCGCATTATTAATGCTCCCATTCATGGGTTGCTGTCCATATCGGAGGCTGTCCACTGTATGGACCCTGAAAGTTGCTGCTCCCTCCAATAAAGATCGCTATGCTTGGAGAACTTGGGGTATGCGTTGTGAACGGCCAGCTGTAGCGATTTTTCTTTTCCAACCCTTTCCCAGTAGGAGTCGCTGAAGCATTCCACCATGCATTTGTGTCATCGATTACATACACAAAGCAGATCATAGTCAAAGGGCTACTGTGACATATTCACATCATATTCATAGTTGATATCCACTACTCACAACTATGATAGGGCATAAATTGCCCTATCAGGGGGGTCATCAGGTTCCAGTTGCCCTTCATCTTCAACCTGGTGCTATGGCCAGTACAACTTCTTGAAGCCTTCATCGCCACTTGGACTGCACAGCTGAGCGCACAGGGAGATCACCAGGGATTGACTCGGGACATTCAGAGCACTGGTTCGTGGATGCAACTGGTCAGAATTCGCAGATGATTCTGACGGGCTAATATGATGCCTGGTTTGTCATCCTGCTTGGCTTTGTTCACCAATGATTGTGACAAGGAGGCCGAAGATATGGGCAGGAGAAGGAATGGTGGGTACGGCATAGCCAGCGCCCAGACTGTAGGTGGTCCTGGATGGGTCTAACCACCTGGTGGTTGATCAAACTAGTTGCAGTGTGATGCTGTGTGTAGGATTGTTGAAGGCTGGTATGACAACTGTAGTGGGTCAAGAGGTGATCAGAATGATCATGCTGAAGTCATGGTGGCTGTGCTTGTGCTGCAACTTGTGGGACCAATGCTTTGACGACGAAGTCCCCGGGTGCAGCTGGTGGTTTCTTCAACTAGGGAACCCCAAAGTTATGGTTGGTTGATCACCACAACTGGCTGGTAAAGTGGATGATCACTGGGAATACCCCTATGGCTTAAGAAACACCACATCATTTGACTGGTTGGTGGTTGAGCCACCCCTCTGAAAAATATGCTTGTCAACCAACCAATCATTTGAAACACAAGTATGGTTGATCATCATGACTGACAATTCTTTATCACAGTCAATAACCAACCAGTGCCGAATGGTCAATATACCTTCCGAAACGCCCCGCTTTATAAAACCCTTATAAATTTCAAACCTTATGAAAAACACTTTGATAATGGTTATAAAAACCCTTATCAGACCCACCATGATTGATGGCTATATCCCTATTATTATTGCTTATCCCCTATTATAGTTTGTATATCCAATACTCTTGTATATCCCCCATTCATGGTTATAAGACCCACCATTATTAATTTGGCTGTGGGTCCAAACCCTGTACCTCTGGTTCCCCATCATTAACCATTGTTTTCCCTATGAAATTGTTGGTGATCTTATCCCCCATGAAATTGGTTGGTTAACTGCTTGACCCATAGCCATAGCTGGTATATCCCCTACTATTGTTAGCGATCATCCTTGATTATTAACCATTAACCAGCTAGTTACTACTAGTTAACCATTGGTTGGTCCCATAGCCATCTAGTTGGTATATATCCCCTAAAAAGTTTGTTATCACCCCCTATAACCAACCATTCAGAAGCTGTCATTGTTGGTGAACTGCGGCTGACCCAGCTCGCCATATATAGCATATATAGCTGGTATATCCCCTATCATTGTTGGTTGCTATCCCCTATTATTACCCATTAACCATTGGTTGGTTGGTTGGTTGGTTAACTGCGGCTGACCCAGCTCGCCATTTAAAGCCCCTGGGTTCCCTTTCTGTTGAGCCAAGGTTTGGACAGTGAGCAGCTGATCGCCCTGAACCTGGGTGCGACGGCGCGCTTGATTGCTTCGCGTCCCATGGCTTCGGCACGTTTCCGGACGAATCCGGGGGTAGAGGAACCAAATGGAACGAAATCTGATGGCGTGGCCTGGTAAATCCAGCATTTTAGTTATTAGTTGCTTTACTTATTGAAATTTTGCTAGGTTTCAAGCTTCTGGACCTTGGATCTAATTGTTGCTTCACTCCAGCAGAAGCAAGTTGCGGATCACATGGCGACAATGGCTCGTGATGGTCATCGATGCTTCATTTGTTAGCTAAGAGTGGCAATGGATGATGTCGATGGTGGTGAGTCATGCTGAACAAATAGCCGTTCATGGTAGAACAATACTAGTTATGAGGGTAGAACGGTAAAAACCCTAAATCAATACCATACCTAACCTTAAGTTATCAAATAACCCCCATCATTAGCCATCAGTCATTATCATTTGCCATTGCGCATAATGAACCCATCATTAACCATTGTTTCCCTTATTATTGTTGGTAAATCCCCCATGAAATTGGTTGGTTAACTGCCTGACCCATAGCCAACCATCAACTCACTTCCGATTGTTAGATCTCCCCTGCGCCCCTTGAGTCGTCGTCCCTGGCACCGCTGGATGGAAGCACAAGGTCCTCATCCAACGGTCGGAGACGCTGGTCGCTGAAGGAAAAAGGTCACTGCAGCTGCTGGTTTATGAATGGTGAAAGGATGGTCAATTAACCATGGTTAATGTATGGTTAACCATTCCTAATATACCATGGTTAAAGGATGGTTCATGAATGGTTGATGAATGGTGAATGGTTAATGTATGGTTAACGATTGATATGATTAATTGTTAGTGGTTTGTGAATGGTTGACATATTCTTTATCAAGTGTTCGAATCGAGCTTAGGTCAAAATTGAGCCGCGCGGGCGACATCTGCCATTTTCAGCCGACATCCAAACACTGATGTTTTTTCATCCATCGATTTCCTCCACAATTTCATATAGAGAACTCACAAGGCGAACTAACGTCAAGGAAATACCAATTAACGTCAATTTTGCGAACCGTCATTTGACAAACCTTCACAGGCTTAGCATGATGATGATTGATGAATGGGGTTTCAGTTTACCATGTTTTTTTTCGCATGAAAGGATCATAGGCATCAATAGGTTGATAAAGATTAATAACCAACAATCAGCAAATAGGTGATTTATCATTGATTCTGCTTAAAAGCTGATCGTATTGATCATATTTGACAACAGGTGGAGAACCGACACCAATCGAGAGATGGTAAGGTCAACATCGAATCCATGTGGGGAATGCCTGGCGACCATCATGGTCAAGCTCTTTGGACAGCCTCGCGTAGCAGCGCTATAATGAGAAAAGCAGCGCATGTCTTGTAATCTTTCTGCCAGATCTGTTGGAGTTAGAAATTCCCAAGAAATCAAGATTTTCACTGGCGAGCACACGTAGGTATCTTCAACTTGGACGGTTTCGCTATTAAACATTATCACTTTTGGGTTGGTCGGCCAGTTCCCACATGGCTATGGTTGCTGGTTGGTGGCTTCTTGATTGGTGTTTCTTTGCCTGGGAAGCTGAACATGTTGGACTACTAGTTTTGCAGATGCTTAAGACCACCAAATTGCAGAATGCAAAGTTGTTTGTCAATAACGGGAGATGCAGCAGTTAAAAAACATCAAGAGTTTGACCATGAATCGCTGGTGATGTACTATCAAATATTAGTGGTTTACATACTGATATGGATCTAACATTATGCAGAGCAGTTTATGAAGTACCTAATACAAAATCCACAGCCTCGGAATTGAAGAGGCTCATTTCCCCACTTTCCGTTGAAATCTGTCAAAAAATCCAGACGCGGGAGAGCTTCCAAATCCTTGGACTCAAAATAGCAAACCGGTAGTATCCACTATCCAGAATACCCTGCCTCAAATAAAGGTGCTTTTGAACCAAACTGGCTTCAGCCTTGTTCATCAGCAATCAGCTTGCATTGTTCGCGGTCACAGGTATTATCGAATGTATTGGCCCTGTTGCATTTCAGTCCTATCTGTATCCAGATTTCAGCAAGGAGTTTGTTTGCAGCAGTAGGAGAGCAGGACATGAGGCTATGAGAACACCGTGTCCACACACTAAATTGTTTGAATAAAATTCGAGAAGAACAGTGTTTGCCAGGGGCATAGAAAGCCCCATTTACATGCAGTTGGCTTTTTTCCTCCAGTAGGTCAGAACATATCACAGGAATCTAGGGCCATGCACGACTGTTCATAGATTGTTTAGCGGACAATAGAATGAGGGTGTCATCAACAAGGCAACTTGTTAAAGTCGCACCAGAACACCATAATTACCCACAACTAGCCATCATAGATTCTGACTCATTTGTCGTTCTACACAATCAATATTGAACTTGGATACTTATGAAACAATAGCAAGAATCTGGCGAAGTTGTCCATTTTCCATTATTCATACTGCTCAGGTCTCTCACAAGCAAGTACGCCACTAGTAAGATGTGAATTTTGAAGGCCATAGTGACCACTATTGATGTTTGCTGTTGTTACCGATCCCTATTCTCACACAAACCTTGGTATAAGATCAATTGTTCTCGGTTCTTCTGTGACTGATTCTTGGTGTATCGGAATAACATCATCCTTTGCTGTTGGTCATTGGAGCCGACCTGATCCTTTGCTGTTGGCAATTCCTTTGTTATACGACTTATAGAATCCCCATATTACACTACTTAAATACTACCTATAATACCAATATTACAGTACTTAAATACTAAATAATTACTACCTATATACCAGCATATTGGAGCTTACATCATCCTTGGATCACTGAAAAATGGCGGCCGATGCGATTCCCGAGCGCTATGCCTTGGGAACTCGCTCCCAGAAGAACCGCGCGAAGCGCTTCTGCGGCACATCCGCGAACTCTTGGAGGCCGCCAGGCGCCAGAAATGGCTGGTGATCTTCACAGGTCTGCGCTTCAAGTCTGGCTACGTGGAAGTTCCTCGCCGGCACCGGATCTTCGGTGGCTTGCAACGGATGAATGCAGCGCAGGGGGATCAAGCCGTGCATTGGTTCATGGAAGGCTTCCAAGGATCCGAAGTCGTAGCTGACCTGTCTCCTCAGGAGGATGAGCCGGTGATTTTTCGACAACGAATGCGTCACGATGGACGTCTCGTTGAGGCCTTGAAGGCCAAAAACGTGACCAAAGTCGCACTCTGCGGGCTCAAGACTGGGCAAGGTTTTTTTGCAGCTGCTGAGCTTCTGGCGGATGAGGGTCTGTTGCTGTATGTGGCACGTGAGTGCGTTGCGGATGACAAGGAGGAACGCGGGGAAGCAGTGCTGAGACACGTCCTACCACACTTGGCGGATGTCTTCAGTTTTGAAGACTTGAAGACCCAGCTGGCACACGAGATGATGATGGACATGTTTGTGGAGTTCAAGACTGTGAAACGTGCAGGTTAGAGTTTGCTCCATGGTGAGCATTTCAGATGTTTGTTTAGCTTCGCCGGACTATGCCAAAGTGTTGTCGTCAGCGGCAAAAACATGTGTACCACCTGCACGCCTGACGGCAAGTGCCGCTCTTTTTCAATCCTTTTCGTTGCAATTGTGAATGAAGGAACGACGCTGCAATTGTTCAGTTGAAACAGCCAACTGTTTCTGTTTCCCAGATGTGAGGTCTGCATTTCAGGACTTCTGGCAAGGTCTCATAAATGTGTGACTTCGTTGCTCAAGCTCGTTGGGTCTGAGATTCTGTGGCTTGACATGTTGCAGATCTGAATGCGTACAATCAGTAGTCACAAGTCGGACCGGTGATCCCTTGGTCAGTTCGACTCATTGGCACTTACAGTGCTTACACAACTTGTCCAACTATTTGTCACTCATCTTTCACTAGTTGGGGAAAGAGGTGTTTGAATCTTTGTCCAATGCATCAAGCAGAACGGCGTGAGACCTTCAGCAGATGGTAGCAGCAAGGACTGAATCCATCAGCAAGGACTGAATCCATCAGAATCCAAAGCCATGGGCAGTGGCGCCGGTAAGCACAAGTACAAGGCGCAGGAGCGAAGCCTTTGTGCTTTGTGTTTTCACTATGCCACAATTCGAGCATGTACAAAACGAATCGATTTTGCTGTACATCAACCAGAAATGATGATGGACGACATTAGTGGTTCTGATGGCCATAACGGTACATGGTCGACAATGGCTACTATCCAGACGTTCACCAAGCTTTTTGTCCAGCATTTCCATCAACACAATGATTGTGATGAGTTTGATCTACTTGGATGGCCCCGTTTGTTGGTGGCTGCTGTCATCAACCGACATCAACCGACTTGTTTCATTCTATTTCACCCACTGAAGACCCAGGTTTCCTGTGACTGCGCGAAGGAATCCATTGGGGACGCCAAGACTGTGCATGTGGAGCCCAAAGATGAAACTGCTCCGAAGTTTACCCGATCCCTTTCCCCATTACCTGAGCAGGCACGCAACGAGGGCCGAATTTCCATGGTCAAGTTCTTTGGAGCGTTTTTTCGGAGACCTGTTTGGCGGCCTTCAAGATTGACTTTTGCTGCCACATGGCTAGGTAATGACAGGTACCCAATGATTGGTCTTTGTCAAAGGGTCTGTGATATCTCTGGAGGTCTTCATCATCGTCATCATCGTTATCATCACTGGTACCTCCATGTTTCTTTACACGAAATGGGTCTTGGTTTAACTCATGGACTTATATTGGAGCTATGTGATTTTCATGGATGTAATCCTTGAGACACCAGAAATCATTGGGATGTTACGCCATCCAATGGGAAGAAGCCATGCTTGGTTCAGCCGGCTGTGCCTGGCAGCCCATGCTCCTCTGTGCCGACGTGGGGGGAACCAACACGCGCTTGCACCTCTTCAAAGTTCCGGAGCTGCCGGGTGTGGTGGTGGGGTCTGGTGCTTTGACCGCTGGCCCATCGGTGGTGATCCCTTTCTCGGTCCTGTATGACGTTGTTGTCGTTGTATTTTCGTTATCTTCTGTTGTTGTTGTTGTTGTTGTTGTTGTTGTTGTTATCGTTGTTGTTGTTGTTGTTGTTGTTGTTGTCGTTGTTGTTGTTGTTGTTGTCGTCGTCGTTGTTGTTGTTGTTGTCGTTGTTGTTGTTGTCGTCGTCGTCGTTGTTGTTGTTGTTGTTGTCGTCGTCGTTGTTGTTGTTGTTGTCGTTGTTGTTGTTGTCGTCGTCGTCGTTGTTGTTGTTGTTGTTGTCGTCGTCGTTGTTGTTGTTGTTGTCGTTGTTGTTGTTGTCGTCGTCGTCGTTGTTGTTGTTGTTGTTGTCGTCGTCGTTGTTGTTGTTGTTGTCGTTGTTGTTGTTGTCGTCGTCGTCGTTGTTGTTGTTGTTGTTGTCGTCGTCGTTGTTGTTGTTGTTGTCGTTGTTGTTGTTGTCGTCGTCGTCGTTGTTGTTGTTGTTGTTGTCGTCGTCGTTGTTGTTGTTGTTGTCGTTGTTGTTGTTGTCGTCGTCGTCGTTGTTGTTGTTGTTGTTGTCGTCGTCGTTGTTGTTGTTGTTGTCGTTGTTGTTGTTGTCGTCGTCGTCGTTGTTGTTGTTGTTGTTGTCGTCGTCGTTGTTGTTGTTGTTGTCGTTGTTGTTGTTGTCGTCGTCGTCGTTGTTGTTGTTGTCGTTGTTGGTTTCGTTGTTGTTGTTGTTGTTGTCGTCGTCGTTGTTGTTGTTGTTATCGTTGTTGTTGTTGTTGTTGTTGTTGTTGTCGTTGTTGTTGTTGTCGTTGTTGTTGTTGTTGTTGTTGTTGTCGTCGTCGTCGTTGTTGTTGTTATCGTTGTTGTTGTTGTTGTTGTTGTCGTTGTTGTTGTTGTTGTCGTCGTCGTCGTTGTTGTTATCGTTGTTGTTGTTGTTGTTGTTGTTGTTGTTGTTGTTGTTGTCGTTGTTGTTGTTGTCGTCGTCGTTGTTGTTGTTATCGTTGTTGTTGTCGTTGTTGTTGTTGTTGTCGTCGTCGTTGTTGTTGTTGTTGTTGTCGTCGTTTTGGACATACAATCTCACATCTTTGAGATATATATGGTCACCCCCTCCTCTGGAACCTACCTCTGAACCTACCTCTGCTCAATATTTTCACATGCAATAACAACTTCCAATGCCCTTTCAATGCATACAACATGCAAGAACAACTTCCAATGCCCTTTCAATGCATATATTTGTTTTATCTCTTCACCAAAAAAATGTTTATATCCATATATTATACACGCATGTGTTCAAGATACAAAACTATGCCGTCATTGCCCAGCATCACTTCTCCCCAACGGTAGACGAATGCGAAAGCCGTCGGCATTGTCAGTTTTACCATAGGATCAACGCCTAAACCGCTGGGGATGGCGATGTCAGCTGCTGGTCGTCCTTCGTGGGAGATCCAAAATGCGAAACCTTGTGAGAAACAAAACAATGGAGAATCACCAGCCTGTTCATGGTAAGGCTAGTTGGTGGCAGGCATGTGGCGATTGATCAATCTTGAGCATGAATGATTGATGACCAGTACTGACCATAGATGACCACACATGACCATAGATGACCTTAGGCTTCTCAATGCTTACATGACCATAGATGACCAATGATGACCAATGTTTGGTACAGTTCCAACATGTTCCAACCACCAGTTCCCTCGAGAAGCCTTCCCTGCAGGACACCACCACAGCTGTAGTGCCCGAGTCCTGCATGGTGTACCAGGCCAGGTCACTCACTTGGGAGATAGCTATGGTGCCAGCCCTTCCCCAATCCCATGCTGGCAGCAGCATTTTGAAGGAGGCCTCAGCAGTTTTGCAGGGAAGTTTGGATGGAATTGGATGGAAACATAGCAGTTTACTGGATGTGTTTTTCCAATCCGAAGATGTTAATAGTGGCAAAGTCCTTGTGAACATACTTACTAGTAGTCGATGTGACCATTCAACGGCTTATCATGGCTGAGGCTCAGGAAAGGCTTGGAAGTGGTGCCGGCTCCCTGTGAGGCAAAGTATTCGAATGTGCAGTATGACTCCTTCACGGAGGTGCAGTTTCAACCTCCATTCTTGTCCCTTCAGTTTCCATAAATGGAGTGTCCACAAGATGTGATTGTTTGTCCATGGAATATTATTGGAGTGCCTATGAGTGCCGATTGCTTTTCGGATGGCTGGGGGTCTTGGATAACAAGTCGCTTCTTCCGTCAGCCATCATTGAATTGCGGATCATTCACTAAGTCACTTGAGTGACTGAACAGTTATTTGCCAGTTTCTGTTCATTGCATGATCTCGAAAGCTGGTAGTCACGGATTAAGTCCCCACACTGGGTGAAGCCTCAGTTTCCCAAACTGAAAGACCAGGACATCCTGAGGCAATGTTTTTGTTCCAAGGATCACCCCAAAATTCAAATCGTCCATTTCACAATTGATCAAGCATTACAGGGGCATGTAATATGATGTGTAGATGGATGTGCGCGTCGAAACACGTTTTATTTACTTTGGTTTGCACGTCTCAAGAAAGCCATTCGAACGGTATGGAGCATTGTTTGAGTGGATTCACTATGACACTAGGTTGGGAGTCCGCCCCTTTGTACAACTCGCCTCCCCATAATTACATGTTCATGATGGTGTTTATACTTTTCTCGCGACATCATTTTGGTTTGCGGTTTGCTGAATGATGCATCTATGTTTATCTTCTAGCTAATGTTTTGTGGACATTTGCTGCGTATACACACATAGACGTTCGAAGAAAGTATGGGTTCGCGGATACATGTATAGGCCTTACATGTACTTTGCATTTACATATGACTGACATGCTGTATACATTTTGGGGACCCCCAAATCACCATTGTTCAATCAATTTGAGAGAAATAGATCATCCAATTGTGAGGGTCCCAGATATTCTGAGATATTTTGTGGACCCCCTTAATCATCCAATTGTGTATACATTTTTGGGGACCCCCAGAAATTCTGAGACAGCCTTCCACTGCTGATTCGTTGGGGGAAGGTGTGCCCTTGTTGTTGCCCTTCCTCGCAGAAACCGCTCCCCCCAGGTGGCCATGGAATTCCTGGATGCCGCGAAGCGGAGCAAGGCCGTGGGCCTCGGGATGTGCAAAGCCCAGCTTGGGAAGTGTCAAGTGACCTGAGATGGAAGGTTTGATATGGCTATGGGTCAATATTAACCAACCAATAATGGGGGATATTCCCCAGCAATAACAAGGGAAAACAATGGTTAATGATGGGGAACCAGGGGTACTGATGGGTACGGGGTTTTGACCCACAGCCATATGGATTTTATATGGTTTGAATTGGTTTTATATAGTTTTATGGCTATGGGATGGTAGTCATGACATGTCATGACCATCCAAAAAGTCGTGAAGATCTCAAGAGATTGACATATAGTTTGATTGTTCCGAGCACTCATCCTATGGTTTGAGCTCCTTCGATGTGCGATGCAATTTCCCGGTGAAATTCCCATCAACAAGGACGCCGCACTATTCTGGTGGCTCCACCAGTGTCCTGAGGTCCGCCCCCTACTTGGGATGTTTCGCAGTGGCTGGTGTGGTGGTGGACAACAAGCCCGGGACCCAGCTTTCACCAGCGGGAGACACCCCACCAGTTGGAGGTGCATTGGGTGAGTCGACCCTTTCGGGGGGGGTCAAAGTAGCTTTGTGTACCAGGCTGCATGCACGAAAACCACAGGTTGTTTCCCCAGTTGGCCTATTGAAATACAACGGTGTCTTGGGTGATAGGGTACTGATGGGCAAGCCACAAAGAAAGACAGAGACGTTGAAGCCCAAAATTCGAGCTATGATTGGTTGTTTTTCATTTGGCATTCTACTTGGTACAGCAAAGATGAACGCAGGAGATTGGAATCTCGGGTCAACAAGCAGCACGGGATGGCCAGAAAAAGTTTGGAAGCAGATCAGCCATGTGGTCGCTTGCGAGGTGCAACTTGGTGAACCTCGGGTGGAAGATGGATGGCACGCAGATTGCCAAGGCTCGGGTCGGACGTGGTGGGAATTCGGGACTGCCCAAGGGACTGCCATGATGCGCAAACGAAAGCATCATGTGAAGTTGAATATCCTATTTGAAAAAAACTTATCCCGGTCGATGATCTATTCATAAGAGTATCGACCAAGGTAGCATTCACCATCATTAAAATTCATTAGTAATGATACTTAATACCATTGGTTACTAAATAATCTATGAAACAAATCCTCTGTTGATAATCTGTTACTTCAATAGGTACCATCCCCTATTTTCCTTATTACTTGATCCCCACTATCATCAATAGTTTAGTAATCCCCTATTACTAATCCATTAGTGTTAATAATCCACCAATTGATGTACCATCCCCTGCTAATAAATGGTACCATGGTAGGAAATTATCCAAGGTATCATCCCCTACTACTAAACAATACCAAGGTACCATCCTAACAGTATCATTATCCGCCAATTGGTCCTTGCAGGACTGTTTACCTTGCTGGGCCTCCCCTCCTCAGGATCTGGGAATGAGGGTTGTGTACCTGATGAACGATTTCGAGGCTCAAGGCACCGGTGCTGCAGATGTTCATCAGTGATTGGTGAACTGGAAATGTTCCCAAGGTTATGTGGTGAATTGGTTAGTTGATTCATTAATTGGTCAATTGGTCAAGAGGTTAATTTACGTTTTTTGTGAATTGTTCACAGGGTCGATTTATCATTTTTTCCAAGAGAATGAGGTCGATGGCTCCTTGAAATCTCTCCAGCAACTTTTGAAGGGCGTCGTACATGTGTTGGATGAGCTGACACAGCAAGTTGTTTTTGCCGTGGAAACGCCTAGCGACCAGAAAATGGCCTCCATGAGAAACATAGTTCTGACTGACACAGATGGCTCAATCTCAGTTGTTGGAGTAGGGTAAAGTGTGTGCCCTCAAAGCATCAGAGGGTAAATAGTTCTACGAACAGGAGCAGGCTGCCGCGGTTCAGGGGGTACACCATGGAAAGCCGCCCACTCCCCTGACAGGTTATGGCATCTTAACCTTGGAACCTCAAAAGGAATGCGACGTCCTGCAGGACTGCAGGAATGGTGTTTGAGTCGTGGGTGTGACAATCCCTGACCAGGAAATCTGGTCATCCTGTAATATTAACTCCCTGTAGCAGCCCTGGTTTAGTAGGGAATCTGATCTTAACATTTAGTGGTTGAATATTCGAGAGGAGGGAATAATGTTAATGTAGAAGGGAAAAAAGTTGGTACAGTGCTAATCGCCTAAAAAATCTAGGTACCCCCAAACAATCTGAAAATCAGCACCTACTGACAACCACCTACAAGCATTGGCAGTTGACTTCACAACCAAGCATGAACGAGAGATAACGCACAAAGTTTCGCGGTGTTGGATCAAGCTTTCCATATTCCAGCGGCTTTCCCCCCAAAACCGGAACCAAGATACGTCGCCCACCATGAACCATCATTTTCCATTGTTTAATCATGATCAAGCCCGGACAACCACTATCAACAATCAGATGTGTATATAATGTATATGTGTGTGTGTGTGTGAGTCAACTCCTGTTTCCAAGGATTTCTGGTCAAGCATTATGACTCATCAAATTTCAAGAAGACATAATTCTCAGCAGGGGCACACGGCATCCTTGACCTACCGTGTGCAATGAAGCTACGGTCTTGGATGGGATATCTGGCCTGATCAGCCAGACGTACCTGCAGAATCAGTTTTTTCGTCGAATTCAGAGAGCATCAGATGTTCACCGCTGGTTTCGCCTTTGGTTCTATTGCTGTTGGTATCGGCGACATACGGCCTTAACGAAATACTGTGAAGTTCTCACAGATTTCATGTCCAGATGGACAAACCAAGGATGGTATCCTTAACGACCCTGAAACGTTGATTCAATCAACATTTGAATAACGGTCTTTCAAGTGTGTATTCGGCAGCGTTTCCGTCATGGTCCTGTCGTGATCCGGGTTGGTGCCTGGCGAATTGAATCACTCTGACTTATGGTAGTAACAGCTGGTGGTTGACATGTGGGTCTATTCCCACCAGAATGCACCTGGGTCGTTGGACAGCTGGTGGTTCTGAGCCTTGCTCGCTGTTTATGTCAATCGCACCTGGGTTATCTACCTTGAATGCGTGAGCAGTGTGACTATATGCCACTCTGGTTGGGCTCAAAAACCAGCATCACTCTGTCTACTCACAGGAGTGTAAAACACTTTCTAAGACAGTTTCAAGCACCTCAAGAGTCTGAATGATACATTTGAGAAACGCCA
>VSDK01019409.1:0-14404 GCA_009767595.1 Symbiodinium kawagutii | reverse complement strand
GCCAGTGGGTGGGCAGCAGGAATATGAGGCTCACATATCAGGGCCACCACGCCCCGTTTCACTGGCATTTAGGCCAACTCTTTCGTCAGTATCCAAAGGATCGCCAAACTTTAGGAACACACTGGAGCGGGATCCAGATGGGCCAAATCCAGGCTCAATTTTTTGATTCGGAAGACATCCAGCAACACAGCCCGATATACAGGCTCACCCCGGGCATAGAGCTCCATCATTTAGACCTCGAATATGTTCCGGACGTAGTTCAGCCAGCTCCATCTTTGGCTAGACCGTTCCGAGCGACTCATTGAAGTCACTCATCATACAGCAATGAACGGCCAATCCATGTACAATATCTCAGGTTTTTGATTTCCACTTTTGCATTGCTTGACATAGCTCAGAGTAGAAAACAAGCTGCTGTTAGTGCGATTTTGCGACACACGGCCTTCGTGTGTGAGTCAACTCCTGTTTCCAAGGATTTCTGGTCAAGCATTATGACTCATCAAATTTCAAGAAGACATAATTCTCAGCAGGGGCACACGGCATCCTTGACCTACCGTGTGCAATGCAGCTACGGTCTTGGATGGGATATCTGGCCTGATCAGCCAGACGTACCTGCAGAATCAGTTTTTTCGTCGAATTCAGAGAGCATCAGATGTTCACCGCTGGTTTCGCCTTTGGTTCTATTGCTGTTGGTATCGGCGACATACGGCCTTAACGAAATACTGTGAAGTTCTCACAGATTTCATGTCCAGATGGACAAACCAAGGATGGTATCCTTAACGACCCTGAAACGTTGATTCAATCAACATTTGAATAACGGTCTTTCAAGTGTGTGTGAACCATTGTCAACGATAATACACCCTCAGTCACCATCAAAATTACTTCACTAAGCATTTGCCATGGTAGTATCAACCACCATCGACAAGTATGAATCCTGACAAACAATGATTTATCGTTTGCACCATTGAAGGAAAATTGAGTGATGGAGTGTTAAGAAGTATGAATCACTATGATGGCTAATGGTTTGTTGATCATGCTAAAACAGTATCGTTGGCCATCATTACAGTAAGCATCAGAGATCGTCCGCAAGCCCGTCAGTCATCACTCACTAACCTCACTATGAGCCTATGCTGTCACTACAGTCTGATTTATCATTTAGGACAAATCAAGCATATTCAATCATTTCCAGTCCGGTGTTTCTCAAAATAGAGTACCCGCCAAGTCATCTAGTATTAACGATCCATAGCAACAACCGAACCAGTGTTGGGTCCCAATTTTGAGAAATCCCCATTGGTATGAACCACCGTCATTAAGCATTCTCACCATCATGAATCATTATCGGTGATGATTTTATTCATTAATTAATCATTCCTTCTATTCTGAGCATCACTAATCATAATGAAGCAGTTACCAACTTGAATATTTCTCATCCTTGTTGCTGATAAGTTTCTTCATTATTTATAAACAATCCATGAATCATGATGAAACATCCATTAAACATCCATTAAACATCCATTAATCATGATTAAACAGCCATTAAACATCCATTAATCATGATTAAACATCCATTAAACATCCATTAAACATCCATTAAACATCCATTAAACATCCATTTATCATGATTAGTCCATGAGTTTGTTCATTAATTCAGCATTATTCTCAGCAACCCCAGGGAGCCACGGCGCCGACTCGCAAGGAGGGTGCGGTGCTTCCTGGGGCCCCCATCGCACTCCTGGGAGCCGGTGGGGAAACCCGGCGGGGAGCTCAAGCGCTAACCACAGAGTGGTAAACCTGGATGACTAACGGCTATGTATAGATCTACGTTATATGTATTAGTATATATATATATATGGGTTCGGTGCGTTTTCCGGGCCCCCTGGAGAATATAATTGGGGTTGGTTGCCATCATTGCTTATTTCAAGCGAAGACTTACCAAGCCCATACTTTTGTTCATATCATCATGTGATGTCTCATGTGTCTGCATTACAACGAGCAATGCTTGTTGTCTCATGATCAACAAGACATCTTTATAAACACACCTTTGTTTATAAACACACCTTTGTTTATAAACATGTTGCTTTCTATAAACCAAAAAACCACAAGAACCAAAAAAAACCAAAAGAACCAAAAAAACCAAAAGAACCAAAAAAAACAAAAAAACCAAAAGAACCAAAAAAACCAAAAGAACCAAAAAAAACCAAAAAAAACAAAAAAAACAAAAACCAAAAAAACCAAAAAAACCAAAAAAACCAATAATTTCCGAACTAGTTTGCAGAATATTGGTTTTTTTGGTTTGTTTGTTTTTTTTGTTTTTTTGGGTTTGTTTGGTTTTTTTGGTTTTGGTATTTGGCTCCTGGACCGGGCCCCCAGCCGTCGAAGTCTTTGGGCCCCCTTCAAAAACGACAATTAGATAAGCCATATTTGACAGGCTCAAATCAAATAGATCACAATGAAACATATATGATTCGATATATTATACCATATAGATATCATTGAAGAACTGAAATACGCAATAATAATGCATAATTAAATAATCAAATTTGTAAAGATAGGCTGTAGTCAAAAAAAATAATTCAAAATTTTAGAAATTAACAGGATATAAAGGAATATATATAGAGACACTGAAGTTTACAATAAACGTCACATATCAAAGCTAAATGGGCATCACAAAAAAATGAACATCGCTATCAGTCCGGCAACTACTGGCTATTTTTAAACTGTAATACTTTGAATGATGACCATATTTTAAAAGCGCTATCATTGTTGGATATCAGCTTGTTAACGTTTTCATAATGGTGGTTATATTATCAAGAGGTACAATATATACAAATTATGAGTAAGGTTTATTACCACTTAATATTCAGCAAAACTATTTTTACGTTCAACAATAGTGGCTACATTAATGTTACAATATCATAGACAATAATTCAGGGTCTTCGTGAACCGTTGTGATAAAATATCAATACTATAATGCTTAATTGTGGATACACTAGTCAAAACAGATTTTGTGTGATATATCTGGGTATTGTTTATATCAATATTTTGAGCTTATAGCAAATACTGACTACATTTAAAACATGTCACTTGGTCTACAACTAACAACTCTCCTTTTCCCGGGTTGGAAGTGCCCAGAGGATGTACTTTTTTGCTGTTATTTTCAAACTTGTTTCGCCCTCGTTTTAAAACAAAAAAATCAACATCCATATGTATTCTTTGTCGAAAGAAAAACCTTTTCTGAGGTTCAAAACAGTTTCCAGTGGGAAGTATTTTCTAAATATAAACACATGTTCGTAAAACATTGTTATTTACAATATTGCATATTTTTAGGGGGTCTGAAAGCTATGTTGTATAACTAAAAACTATTCCCTGGGAACCTCTAATACAGAAAATGCTAATCAGTATTGATCAGAATGTGAGATTTCTAATTTTTCAATAAAGCCAACATTTTTTTTGCTGCATTGATGTTTGACTCATTGCTAAAACATCTCTACAAAATTTACAAATGCAACCAGGGCTTTGCATAAATAGCATCGAGCGTATAATTTCACTGGAAACTCAAATGGTGGAGGTCAAACTTGGTATCACTGTTGTAGGCAATAGGCTTCCCACAAAGTATTGGTATTTGAGCAGTAGCATGTCTCAATCTATTTAAAGTCAGTCAAGTGTTTGATTTTGTTTACCACAATTATTTTTTGTGAACTTCATGTTCAACAAGTATCCAATAAGCCTGTGTACTGAGGTTTGACCATATGAAGCTGAGACTTGTGTTGCCTGTAAAAAAAAGATGGGCAGTGAATGCTTAGCTCTTATTGGTTGATCGCTTGACAATATCACATGATTACATAACTGGACATCCTGCAGCTATCAATGGACTTAGTCACTGGATGCCAGCTGACATAGTCATTTGACTTAGTCACTGGGTAGCACTGGATAATCACTGGACATGTGAACAGGGTTTTAAAAAACTTATCCAGCGCCTGGAGATTCAAGTGTCTAAAGATTCCAGCGCCTGGAAAGGCAAGCGCCTGTCCCATTTTTGCTTTTTTGTTCTCAATCCTTCTCAATGTGTCTCAATGTTGTTTCAATTCATTTCAATTATTCTCAATTTTATTTGAATTCATCTCAATTAATCCCAGGCTTTCAAATTGATTGAGCAAGGCCTTATAATTTTGAAAAACCTACAGCCTATCAAATCTAAATCCACACATTCCAAATCCCTTGTTAAGTCTGCTGAAACATACAAAGGCTCTTGGTTATTACCTATAACATTTGAATATGAACATAGCCCTTATTAATTTAGGTCTAAAAACCATGGTATTGCATATTCATGGTTGATGTATAAATAACTTGATTCCATTTTCTGTACATATTAGTCATACAATTTGCACCTTGCAAAAAGTAGTAGTACTGATGCCAATAAAGACTTTAACTAGCATCGATAAATATCAAATTCATTTGAATATCGTCATTGTTAAGATATTGATATTACAAACTAATTGTTATTCAACATAGGATGTAGTAAATTCATACAAATCCATTTTGAAATCACTAGGAGGTCTACTGCTGTGTCCAGGGGGCCCGGAAAACGCGCAGCGCCCATATATATTATATGTATATAGAGAGACAGAGAGAGTGATTTATAGTTGTATTGTAATATAGTGTGCGTATATATATATATATATATATGTGTGTGTGTGTGTGTTGATATGTACATATACACAAGCATCTATACATACAGATAGATATAGATATGATATAGAGATGAAAGATCGACGGATGGATAGGTAGATCGATGGATAGGTAGGTAGATCGATACATAGATAGATGGTGTATAAAATGTACAGAACCATTGGCAGAACCATTGTGGGTTTACTTATATACACCGGGATATTGAAGGCGAACGGACAAACAAGTGACACCTGTATAGTGGATACATATAATTGAGGTTGTACAGTATTCAACGGTTGTCCACTCTGTGGCATGAAGTCAATTCCCAACTTGCACATACCACAGGATGCAGCTGGTTGATGTATATGGCTGATAGGATGGAAGGAGCACTCCCCCGCATCAATACCTTCGAACTAATGCCCTGAGTCAGGCCATCTTTGTACAACAGCTTCAAAAACACAAAGCCATGGAAGTACCAGTGACCATCAAACCTGCAGGATTTGCTTCGTTGGATGTAGATACTGACTCAAAAGTGAAGGCCACCATGCACTTTCTCATTTGCTACTTGTGAAACAAGGCTACCCAAAACTTGAGGAAGTGTCGTCCCAGTCGCCCAATGAAGGTGGCAGTTTTCAGCCTTAGAAAAGCTGAAATGAATCTCGCCAACTCTTGCAAGATGTTCAGACGATGGGATGATTTATGTTCATAAAACGTGTCCAAGTTATAAATCGTTTAGATATTTCATTTGAGAATCCATCAGTTTGTATGGCATTAATCCCAAATTGGAGGTACCATTGACCCAACTCACGAGGCTTTCCATGTAGATGTGGGGTTGGCAGGTCCCATTTGACTCGGTGCCTAGTGATGCGTGATCCGCAACGATACACCACCCCTGGAGTTTGCTTGGAATCGCAAGCGCGTTTCGTCGCAGGGATTGATCATTGTAGATCTGGCATGAATACTCGTTGGCGATCATTATTGATTGGTGTCACCTTGTATCATGATCACCCATCATTCCCGGTCTTGTATTAGGCATCAGTAGCAATCAAACAGCCATCATCTAAGGATCAGGCCCCATCAATTAGCACCGTTAACCATCATTCTGAATCTAATGACTATCAATCAGCCATTAGGTTGAGCATCAATTCACCATCAACTGACCGTCAGTTCAGCATCAGCGAACCCGACCCTCGTTAACCATCTGTTAATCATCGATAACCACAAACTCACCGTCATTAGCAATGAATTGGCCATAAATTAGCCATCATTATCCACTAAATTCCCGAAATAATTCTTGGTTACTATCCCCTCCATCCGCCAACGCACGCGCCAGGCACCGGTCTGGGAGAAGCCTTCATGACCACGGGAGAAAACGGCGACTATGAGGCGATCGCCTCATGGAGTTGGGCCCGACCATTGGGGAACCAGTTGGGAGTTGGGCCTCGATATGGAGATGGTAATGACCATGGGCTTTATAGTGGATTATAAGTTATAAGGCTTAATAGTGGTCCATGAATGGTGAATAACATGCATAATAACCGGTGATAACTACTTAGACAATGAATGATATAGGTTATGTAGGGTTTTTGAAAGGCTTAATCATGGTTTCTGTAGGGAATAATCACCAACAATAATGGTTGAACAGCTAGTGGTTGGTGCTTTTAAACATCTATTTTCCCGAATAATTGGCTCACGAGCCTTATAACCATGGCTAGGAACCAGTTTTTGTAGGTATACTACGGCAATGAACCCCACCATTGACAACATGAGGGTAACACTAGAGATATGATGTGAAGCACTTGTATGGTGACCTATGACTTACTATTTTGGGATTTGAGGTTAGAACGTTAGGGTAGAACTTGGGCCCCAAGATTCCCAAATAAGGTGGGCATATGAAATGGACTAACCACTTATGCGTTCTAAGGTCCCTTGTAGAGCATGTTTGGAAATGGGTTGCGGGTAGTGAAGTACTAACAAATGGTTCTCCTTTGCCTGCGATGGCATGTTTGGTGTATGACTCGGGATACCCTCGACACTGGCAATGTTGAAGCGACAATCAGCTGCTGTAAACAGCCTTGAAGAATGAGATGGATACCAGTTGTAGGTTATAAGCCGTTGCCGGAACTCCGCGGAAAACCTATCAAGCAAGGCTAAGAATCGAATCTCGTTTGTGGATCTCTGGAGTTCGTTGCTGTGTCTCCCGCGAGGTGTGGCCGTCCGAAGGTGGTCACAAGGACGAAGAATGGGGGCCGGGAAAAGGCCGTGAAGCAGTTGCAGTCCCTACGAAGACTGTGATGTTTTGGAAATGTACGACATTATGTATATGTATATCTTGATATGTGCATATATATATATACTATTTAGATGTGTGTGTGTGTGAATCTATATGTGACAAACAAAAAACATGTTGATATATATATATATATGGTCTAGTGTTCCTTGCCCCCCCTCCCCCCCCCAGGCATGGGTCATGGGTCCCCCCTCCCCCCCCTGTGGTGTAGTAGTTGGGTGGGTGGGTGGGTGGGTGGGGAAGTGGGATGGTATTCTATCAGTTGTATATGGCTATTGTGGAAGCAAATAGCAATAACCCCCCCCCCTGTGGTGTGGTGGTGGGGTCGGGTGAGTGAGGTAGTAGCATATAAGTAGTGAATTGGTATTAAATCACCAAGATTTGGAACATATAAATAACATGTAAAGACTATAGATGTTTATGGGTAGTAAAAAATAGTATTTGGGGAGTATAAATGATTATTGTATAAGTATCAAACAGTTTGATACTATTAGTATGTAAACGGAAATATATATATATACATAGATTGCATGTAGGTAAGTAGTAGATAGGTAGCATGTATGCAATATATAGATAATATATGTGGATAAGTAGTAATAACAAGCAGGAAGTAAATGGGCAGATAGGTTAGTACATGCTGCATATATCTGTGGTGTATTAGTAGTAGATAAATCCCATACAAATAAATATGTAGCAGATAAGCAGGTACGTAGATAGGTCAGTTCGGTGCACGGGCAGTAGATGAGTGTAATTAAAATACTACGTAGTAGTATGTAGAATAGATAGTATGCACATATGTTTGCATTATAAAAGCTCCCTGATGCTGCAAATAGGGTGCAATTGGGAGGCAAAAGCTCCGAAACGCTGCAAATAGCGTGCGATTGGGAGGCAAAAGCTCCGAAACGCTGCACATAGCGTGCAATTGGGAGGCAAAAGCTGCCAAATGCTGCAAATAGCGTACGAATGCGAGGCGAAGGCTCCGAAATGCTGCAAATAGCATGTTCCTGGCCCCCCATCCACCGGGGGGGGGGCGGGAACACGGAGCACGGAACCATATATATATATATAAGTATATACATGTTATGTATGCATGCATACATATAAATATATATATATATATTTATAACTATATACATGTATGTGCATTGATTTGTAGCAATAATGAATATCAAACCACTTGCACGAGGCGTTTCCGTCTTGTGATCGTTTGGGCTGCCACGCTTGATGAAGATCCCTTTGAAAACCAGGTGAACGTGTATAGCCGTGGCTTCCCCAACAGTGGTGTGGAAATGAATGGAACGTACAACCAAGTAATGGCTAACAAACAGCGGTCACATTACCAGCTTCAAATAGTGACGTGTATGGGTCCGAACTGCTGTCACAAGATTTAGGTGGATAGGACGAATCTCCTTTCAGCATGTAGCTCATGTGTTTGGCACATGTTTGGGATATTATTTCTCGTTCATTTGGACCTATCACTGTACGATTTCGGTTCAACAAGAAAGTCGAAAGACTTTGAAGTGGCCAGCTGTCGTAGTTTTGGGTGAGCCAGATTATCCGGTTGAACCCAACATCATGGATGTTTCACCTGCCACCTGTACCTTAACACTCTGAGATTCATGTAGTTGGCTGGTGAGAAAGCTCGTGCGCCCCCAGCTGCTTGCATTGGATTTTCACCTTTTCTCTAGACAGTCAAGCAGGATCCTTCAAAGGTTGTTGGTTTGCCTATGACCCCAATGGAAACACTGGTTTTGAACGCTTATCTTATTCATCGCAAAAAAACTGTTAGTTGCCTCTTTTGTATCGTGTATGGACAGATCCAATCAGCCGCACCTTGTCCCTCCGGTATTCCTCAGGAGTTTGCTCCAAGACAAGAAGGAAGTCAAAACCTGCAGAGTGAGATGATGAAGTGCCCTGAGCAGCTGAACAGAACCCCGAACTGCTTCGGCAAGCTCGTGGGGACATCCCCCAACTGCCCAACCCAGCTGTCGTTTCTATGGTGATGTGATCTTCTAGCTGCACCTGCTGAAGATGCTTGTTTTTCGTGAGCAGCGCAAGTTGGGATACCAGCAACCTGCAGAGTTGCAAATCGCCGGTTCCTTTGGCTCTCAAGTAATACTTCTCTATGGTTGTTGGTTCTATGCCATTCTCGCTGATGAAAATGATTTTCATCGCCAAATCATCAATGGCCATTGAGTGAATCATCAGCAATCATCATTAGCACTCATTTTTGAATCATTCCATCATTCGGAATCATCCTTCGGGTCTTCATTCACCGCTGTTGGGAGCCAGGTATCTGCAGATCCGCTTCAGTGCCAAGTCGCGCATCAGTGTGGAACGCATTGTGAGCGGCCGAGGCATTGACCGGGGATCACCAGCGGCCAGCCATGACCAGCGCTGGCCATGGACCAACCAGAGCCAGAGAAAGGGCGCTGCTGCAAACCATAGATCTTAATCAACAAAGTAGCTAATATAGAACCAATAAAATGTGATGCGCAAAGAAGTTTGTGAGGAAGGTATGCAGCAAGTGCAAAGGGTTTTTGTTGCAAAGCTGTTGGAAGATATTTGGAGGCCAACATCAGTTGTATGTGTCAATCATGGCACTAGTACGCCAAGCAAGAAATTGCAACACAACCGGAATGAGTAGATGAATATCGATGTAAAGACTGTTCTCTTGATTTTGGTTCCAGAAATACTGTCGGTTTGTGACCTTCATCTTTGAGAACATTTTCCGGAGTGCGGATGATTTGGCTATGGGTCAAAACCATGTACCCTCAGTGAACATCCCACTTTTGGTTGGTTCATATTGACCTATAGCCATTTCAAGACAACATGCTGAGTCGCCCTCACCGGCATAGGCATCGCCAACATCTATCAGTTCATGGCCTGGAAATTCCCGGACAAGATCAACAAGGCACCGGGACAAGCTCGGCACGGCTATCTTGGGGCAGGTGGGTGGAGCCCTATTGGTTGGGTCCTTCTGCTGGAGCCCTGCTGCGGCCATTAGCCATCGTCAACTGCCCTTAACATCAACATTTTAGCGACATGACGTGTACCCACCGTCGACCATCACTAACAATGCTTGAAAATTACTGGCCTTGGTTCACCTCTGTTAGCCGCCACTCACTAACCACTATTAACTGCCATTAAGCATGAATCCCCATGAACCACCAAATTAAGCACATTAACCATCGTTAATTTGTCCTGCTACTCCACTATTTCTAGATCTGTGCGCAACGGCGGAGGAAATCCATCAGCTCTTCAGCAATGGCGCACGCAAAGACGGCACGGTTGGGCCAGTGTGGGGGAGCCGAGCGATCGCTTGGGAGTTTCTCAAAGGATTGCATCGGGACTAGTATAGTCAAAAAAGGGGTATATATAATAGGGGATGTACCAACTATAATAGGGTATAAGCAACAATAATAAGGGTATAACCATTAATCATGGCGGTTTTTTGTGAGGGTTTTACAACCATTAAGATAGTTTTTATGAGGGTGCTGTAAAAGTTTATAAAGCTTATGACCAGTAACCAGTAATAACGATTTTTTTAGGGGACAATAACCTACAGTACAAAATAGGTGGATATACCAACCATGTGTAGGTTTCGGGAACCCCATACAAAATGGTTGGCTCATTAGTGGTTTACATTGGTCAATACTGCTCATTAACAAGGGGGTAAGAAGCATTAATAGGGCAAATATACGAACTACAATGGTTGTTTTATTGCTATGACTGGTCAGCAAAGAGTGATTTTGCTGTCCACTATTTTGAGAAACACACATCTTTTGAGAAACACACATCTGTGTGGATGAAACATGCTGGACCTGAAGCTGGTGTGCAGAAGAGTTTTCCCTAAATTCACAAAAATGTACAGGTCATATGAATTATGATCATGAATTTACAGCATGGCTGAAACCACTGGCAACCATTATTGCAATAATATCCTCAGGTCAATGTATCCTTGTAAAGCTTATATATCCTTACGTCAATATAGAACCACCCTGGAGTAGACAGAATATCATCCATGTTCAATATTAGAACCATTTCCCAATTGGGGATGGTCCGATCTGATATTCTATCTACTCCAGGATCGCTATATACCATTATAAAGCTTCTAAACCATTTGTTTGTCAATGTGACCTCTATCCTTGTGGCTCCAACAACCTTATCCTCATGTCAATCCTGCCTGCCGCTACTTGCCAGGCATGACCCTGCTGTGATCGTAGAGGCGTTCTGGGCAGCCCTGGAACTTGATGAACGTGCTGGAAGATTTGGGCTTGGCGTGTTGGGCCACGCTTACAGCATTGGAAATGGTTGATCAACAGTGGTGAATAGTCGATGATAAGCCACTTTACAGTGGTTAAAACTCTGCGTATATAGTGGTTTACGTGTGACAGATCACCATTCCACAGCAAAAATATTGCATCCAGACCAACAGTTATAGAGCTCTATATATGATTAAGCAGCTTATATTCAAAACATTCCAAGACCAACAGTTGTTGACCATTGTCAGTAATCAAATTCCAACTGCTGCTCTCAGAAATTATACGGGAACTGCCATGATTTCTCAGTGGGAATCTCCCTTGCTACTGTATGGCTCAGTTTCATAGAATATACCCAAATTTCTCCCCCAAAATGTGGTAGTGTACCTCTACTACATCTCTAGATGTGGGTCTACACTAGGCTTTCTGATATTGATCGCTCCGACTAAACGCAATTCCACCCTTTCTCAGTGGATCTTTCGCAGTCAGTGGATTGCCTCAATCTCCATTCTTCTGCCTGGAAACGGCCAATGTATTTGCCCCAATGTGCGCAACATCGTGGCCGATCCTCCGTCGGCAAACGCCCACGTGATGAGGCTGCGCGAAACGGCACTTGCGAACTCTGTTTGAAAACGATGGACCTTTTCACTGGGGCCTATGGATCAGAGGTGCGGGCGGGATGAAGTACCCGAGAATTGTGGTCAACCAATGCAGAGGCAGCACATAAGCAGCAATGCAAATCAGAGATGGTGGTGCAAGGATGGAATTTCTCCGTTCATAGATTCAGAATTGTATTCGTTATACAACATGTTTTGTTGACGTTTGGGATTAGGGTAAGGCATTAGTGGATACGGCTTGGTTCCTGAGTGCTTTCCGTTTTAACAATGATAAGCAGGTAGAATATGTTGGGAGGACTAATCCTGGCACCGCATAACAGAAATTGACTGGCATATATACTAGCTCCCATTATGGGCAAGCTTTGACAGCTAGAAGCCCCTCTGAACATGCCATCAATATCCGTTCACTGTGCTGAAACATGCTGTAAACATCCACCTTGCCAGGTAGTTGAGAAGCTATGTGAACCAGTTTTGTGCTCACCTGCCATGTGTATATCTAAAGCAGTACACATCGTACATTCGTGGATATATTGTCCACATTGTTTCAAAAGTCAGCAGGCCAAAGGCATCACAGTGGTTTTGAATCTTGATCAACAGATAGTTGGCCTCTTCAGTCATGAAGCTCAGAGAGTTGTCCACTTGGGTCCTTCATTGAACAGCACGGTGCAAACCTAGACTGTGTTCGGCTGCGTACCAAAAAGTCATTGCCACTCCCACCAGTCTAGGGTAGTCATTGGTGGCGTAGTGGAACACGAGCGCATGATTTGGGTTCAAGAACGTTGTAAATTACCCCAAGCAGGCAGCTAAAGATTAAACAACCAATGACCCTTCAAAAAAAATGGAAGAAGACTCTGTCAATGCTTTCTTGGCCCCTTTGCTGCCTCCTGGTCAGGCTGGTGTGTTAGCGCTGAAATTCATGCCATTTGGAGGGCTCTTTGCGCCTCAGCTCAGCAGTTCAGTTTAGGTAAAGGGATAGATGGAACCCAACATTTCGGGAGGTGATGTGCTATGGTCTGGACCCACAGCCGTCGCGACAGTGAATGGGGTGGTCGAGCCAGATGGATAGCCAGGAAACTTATGGAAACCCATGGCCGGCCGAATGGGCCAGGAACCGGTGATGTTTACAAACTGCTTCCAGAGTGTGAAGTGGCGAAAATGGGATAACACGCAGGAGTAGAGGCGCACCCTTTGGAAGTGAAAATATAGACGCCATGCTCTAAGTGTGCTCGCAAACATCACTGTTTTCATAGTGCTCGCAAAAAATCGCACGCCTCTAACAGTCTAGCACTTATGACTGGATCATGTCCAAATTCTAAGACACGACACCTGTCAAAAGTCCTTCTCCAAGTGATCCATGACTTCGCTTTGATTCGCTGATCTTTGTACAGCGCCTCATGCAGTTTGATAACAACGGCATTGGTGGAATCCCTTGGTACGATAGAGGCACTTGGAGTGTTACAGGGTATTTCATCCATGAATTCAAATGTCCCTGTTGCCTGAGCAACTTGGAGTGCGCACATTTTTCATGGAGCTGATTTCAGAAAAAAATCTGTGGATTTGTGGTTTATTTTAGGTGTCATCAACAGCCCAAAGAATGGTGACTGGAGCTTGGTGGTTTATTCAAACCACAAACTAGTGGATCACACAGATCCAACAAACCATGTTCCGTGGTTAAACCCCTTTGGGTGTTTCTCCGCTGGAGAAATGGCCATATGGTTCGTGTATCCCCTATTATTGTTGCCTGTTATCCCCTGTACAATCAACCGTTATGAATGGTTAGCCACCATTTTGTTGGTGCTTTGGGTGAACCTCCAATGGCACAGGCGGCCAGACCGCCTTGCTCAGGTCACCGGCGGCGTTTCCGCGAAGACTCGTCGGGTGACCCTGGTGACCTCGGTTTCGCCACCCAAGTTGAACGGTCAACCCAGGGGTTCAGCAACTGAGCCAACTTGGGCAACAAACTGAGTTGTGAGTCTTGTTCTTAGTTGGTCATGTGACTAGCCAACCGTGGTTCTCTTGACCGTGGTTCTCTTGACCGTTGGTTGGTTTTGACGAGGTTTGGCCAACACAAGTCCTACACTACTCATGTTTGACCAACATTTATCATTTTGGATTGGGGCGTAGGCCAACCAAGGTGTTGTTGGTAATGTGGTATGTCGTTATTGGTATTACCTGGCGGGAAGTAGGATAATGCAAACAGCGGGTGTTCAACCAGCAGGGCAGGCCCAAACTGGGTTGATGCGAACTAGTGTTGGCATAGTTCTTGGTTGGTGAAGGGATACCACCATTTTTATGGGCAATCACAACTTCACTGCTAATTGGCAGACTAATTTTTTTCATACGGGTTGAAACCACAAACCAGATTGGCATTCAGGTGAGTATCAAATGTCACAACCCTTACTCCGCATCTAGTGATTGGGGTTCTGCGCAGTTGCAAAGGCGCAGAAACTGCTGCCATTCGATCCTTCACCATGGATGAATCCCGTCGTCCAGGATTAGCCACGTAGCCAAGCGCACGGACTGATTAAGCCAGTGTCATGGCATTTGGTAGTTTCAAATCTATTTGGTAG
>VSDK01019403.1:31149-128815 GCA_009767595.1 Symbiodinium kawagutii | reverse complement strand
TGGTTGTTGTTGTTGTTGTTGTTGTTGTTGTTGTTGTTGTTGTTGTTGTTGTTGTTGTTGTTGTTGTTACATTTGGTTGCCTAACACCACTTCCGCTTATTCCCTGACGCGCTCCCCCTCACGTCGGCCGGGGTCGGCGGATTGCAAGCAACTAAGAATCATTCTATGATGGTTCGGTATTTCCCTTTTTTTGATTGATTTTTCATGGATGAAACCGCCCAGGGCGGGCATCCGAACCAGGAGAGCTGGAGATCACACACACCCTCCGGGTCAGCGCTGGCAAGTTATGGCCAACCAGTGAAGGCCAGTAGTCCGAATCACCCCTTATGATGCACCCATATGTACCCATGGACATTGTTTGGAAAGCATGCTGTTTGATTTTCTAGTCGTAATTGCATATACACCTGTATCCAAAAATATCCTGACCACGCCCGCGCACAATACATGTACAGATATGCGATGTACAGGTTCCCATGTCTACCGCCAATTGTGAAACTGATAGATCCTTTTCGCTTCTGTTGTGGTGTGCAGTTTAATACGCATCAACCACCAACCACTGTGGTGCAGCTATGCACACCAGAAGCGGGTTCCAGAATTCGGAAAGGAATGAGGGGCCAAGCATGGGTGTTTCTCAAAATGGGGAACCCCCAAACAACGGTTGGTTTATACTAAAAATGATTTCTTTTGGAGGATTTAGGGGGTACGCCCATTTTAAGAAGCCACCACATGTACGCGTTCTCAGATAGGCATCCATATCCCAGCATGATATCATGGCTACCTCCTCCAAGTTGGAAACCCACGACTTGTTGTCGCCCCACGGACCCAGCACGCCAGATGCGACACCGACCAAAGATGAGGTGAAACCAGCGCCGCCACGTTGGGGGCGCTCAGACAAAGCGCCAAAAAGTGTTGGCGAATTGAACTATTGATGAACGGGTTACTTATAATGGTTATAGTATGTTATAATGGGTAAGTTGTAACAAATGACTAATGGTTACAATGAACAACTGGTTCATGAACAATGATTGATGGCTATAATGAATGACTCAAGGCGTTAATGAATTAACCATTGGTAAGTAATGATTGGCTGGTTGATGGTTACTTCACTGCTTGCCCCTTGATATTTTCCCTAATTCCAGGGCCGCAGAATGTGATTGGTGTTTGAAAGGTCCAACAAGATCTCGTAAATCAAGGTGGAAAACTGGTGAATTTGTGACCGATTTTGCATGGGAAAGCCACTGCACCACAATGGATGTTGTTTTTCGAGGCCATGGCTTCTCGATTACTCTTGGGAGGAGGTGATTCATGCACATTCCCATGCTTGATTGTGTTAGTCCCACCTTTTTCCGTTGGTGACTTCACTGACAAACGTCGGTCAGGGGGATGTTTCATGTCCGTTCGGCAATGCTGAGGAATCACACCTGAAAAGTCCGGCAGACCCAGTTCGGTGATTGAGATACTGGTGCAAACCAATGCCGTCTGAGGTCGGGGTTAACCCCCAAATAATCGACTCGAAACGGGTTCCAGGAGTCTTTGGTGAGCAAGCAAGATCAAGCAATCTAGGCCAACGAGGGAACGGTGGCAAATCCACAGATACAAAGAAACTTCCTCCTCGCGGAGTCAGAGGAAAAGTCCAGAACACTGGTGGGAAAGGATCACTCAATGCAGGGATCCGCAGCTGAGGCACGTGGTGGTTTCTCAAAATAGGGACCCCCAAATCATCCACCAATGAACCATTCATAGTCATAAGCCAGCCATTTTGGGGGCTCCCTATTTTGAGAAACCACCATGTGTTCTACCACAGCTGTTGTCTAGGGCTGTCCATGTTTCACCATCCGAGATTGGTAGTTTCCCCGTCGAAAAGGATCATCACTGGGTGGTGCACATCAGGCCCAGCCCGGTGCTGCGCCGTGGTCCGGCCACGCCATGCATGAGCACCGGCAAGTTTCATGGTTTCTCAGGCGGGGAGGTGCAGCGGAGTCTAGTAATGATATGGAGGGTGCTCCTCTAAGAATCTCTAAGATACTTATGAGTTATAATCTATGAGATTATCAGTTGTTACAATAATGACAAAACATGTACTTACAATGTCTTTTGATATTCAAGTGTTCCCAGCAATGGTTCCGATGATCAAGAAGTTGATAGTAGATAACAAGGGTTACTAATAGTCAATGATGGTTACTGTAATGATGGTTAAGCCGCTGTGCAAGCCCTTATTGAGAATTGAGCACCAAGCAATTTTGTAATGTTTGGTGATTCCCCAACTCGAAAATGGTCTTCCATTCGAAAATTCAACTGCGACTCGGACAACGACAATAGAGTCAAATAATCGATGATGTTCAAAACTCGAAGAACGGTAACGTGATCATGATCGCCACTAGTGGTTATCCTCGTAACGATGCCTCAGCTCATCACCATGTCCCCGTGAACCGATTGGAAACCGATTTGCTGACTATGTTTAACATCGGTTGTAATTGTTGGTGGGTATGTTTAAGATTGTTTGAGCATGCTCCTTCAGCGCATCCCCAGTAACAATGCAAAACAGCACATTGTTTACAAAGTAAACGCTGAACAATGTAATAAACCATGACAAGATCATGAATGATTGTGTACCATCATGAACCATTAACCATTGACCATGATAAACCACATTTGTCAACCACAAGCAACCAACTAAAGTGTGGTAGGTGATAAAAGGAATGATTCAACTGTTATCATCAATGATTATGTACCACTACCAAATGGTTTATCTCAACTGACTAACTAATATCATCAACCATGGCTCAAGTATCTCATTCCAAGCTTGTTGGAGCGCCAGGTGTGAAGCCCAGCGGCTGGGAACAGTGCCCCGCGATTCGCTGCGCTGTGTTGCGGGGATCCGTTGAGCAATGGCGACGAAGCGTCAGGGCTTCGTTGTGCAGCGTTGCGCTTGTGACTGGTGGACGACTGGTGGACTGGTTGGTGGTTCTCGTGGTGGATGACTGGTTGGTGAGTATGGTTGTCAATGCCTGGTTGGTGATAATGGTTGTTCATGATGGTGGTGAATTCTGGTTGTTCATGATGGTTGATGGTGGTTGTTCATCATGAAAATGATAATGGATTTGGGGCATCATGGGTGATGATTAGTCATGGTCTATCATCGTTGTTGATAGGTTGATGACTCGATGTGAACAAGGGGCGTAGCTGATTGATCAAGACTTTTGACTGTGCTGATTGATCGTTCATACTGGTGAACTGTGGCTCATAGTGGTGAAAATGGTGAAACATGGAGAAGAATAAGTGCTGAGGAGCGTTGATACCAATAAATTGTTTATGAGGTGTCTTGTGAATGATTGTGTTGGTGGACAAGTCCTAGTACCATTTGCGGATGGCTGAACATCAGTCAACGCCCAAAGATATTGTGAGAAACTGTTTGCCAAGTGATGATAGATTGGCTATGCACATCTATGCACACCCAGTAGGTTGATGCTTAGTCTAGCATTCTTGTACTGTTTTTTTCATTATCCGGCAGTTGTAATCCCAGGAAAGCCATGGATAGCTATGGCTCAACCAGGCACATTTTCAGTGCGGTGAAGCTGGATGTTCTATGGCTTAGCCGTTGGTCCAGCACGGCATAAAACCATGGCGATGCCACCGGTTGATCGTTCGGCCCTAAAACCGGTCATCGTTCGGCGTTGTGGAAGCTGTTTGATGGATTTTGGCGGTGCGGGGGCAGGGATGGCCTACATGTTATAGCACCGACATGTTATTTTCACGGTTGTTTTGGAAACCGTGGACCATCGCATTGTTCGTTGTTTTTCTTGAGGTCGTTTTGCATCTGCCATGGCCTTAGCTCTCCTGTTTCTGGTGATCGCAGCTACGTTGATTTGCCTGGCTACATGCAAGCATACATCATATGCACCTTGATCGTGATTGTTCATCACCTTCCCCCATCCATAGTAATTATGGTCTCGAATCCCTTTCCTTGTAGGTCCAGGGGGAGAGGATTATTCACCAGCATTAGCCAGTACCTTCCATAATCAACCAGTAGCCATCAACCATCATCAACCATCATCAACCATCATCATGAACTATCAGTAGACATCATTAACATTCATTAATCATCATATTGACCATCATATCAACCATGATTAGACATGCTTCATCATGGTTATCCGGGAAGACCTGCAGGTACAATACCCTCTACAGACTGCGCTTGAATCAATTGGCAGGTGGCGGTGGGGAGGGGTGCAGCCTCAAATTGGATATAGGGAGAGGTGTTTGCGTGTAGATTGTATAGCTAACTATGGCTAAATGGTGGTATCTTAAAACCGGGGACCCCTAAATGATTCAATATCTTAGCCACTCGTAGTGATAAACCATCCATTTTTGCGGTCCCCTATTTGAGAACCCCCATCTATTCCAAGTGCACATATCTTTCGGGTAGATGAACATCCCAAGAAAGACTACTTTTGTTCATTCTCGAGGTGCAAACAGCCAACGGTACAGGGTCTTGAGCCACAGCCACATATGTATATAGGGATGGGTTGATCAGGTATCTATCAGATAAAGTCCAATGAAACTCAATTCAACTCAGCTCTGATTAGTAGAAATAGTGCGCTCTGCAACCTGGTCCAGTCCCCAATTTTTTGGTTTCAAAGATAAGAACGACGGACCGGGGTCTGGGACGGCACCCTGATCTACATGAGGGTAGAGCAGCACACGAGAAAAATCGCCACTGAAACTGCAGAGACGACTGTGCATTGGAACGCCGAGTGGAACTTAGACATGTTGCTGGGAGCCCGGTACCTGCATTGCCTTGTTAGCTCGTGGCAGCTGGATTTCTGCTCGCTGTAAAGGTCTGAGACCTGGAAAGTTTAGAATGAAGCTGGAATTGGTTACATGGCTATGAGTCGTTAACCATCATGTATTCCAACTATTATTGTTGTTGAACTTATCGCCCATGAGCGCTATTGATGGTGAACTGCTTGACCCATAGCCATATGAGGTAATACATTCCATTTTTGAAGAAATCCTTTTCGATCATTAAAAGTTAAAAGACATGGAATATGTTACTTCATGAATATAACATCGCCTATGAATGATCGTTGGCAAACCAAGGTACATATCGCCATCATTGACCATTCACCAGCGCTCATTCACCGCTGGTTTCTTGCCAGGCGCCACCCGGGACGCAGCGGAACAACGCTGGCGCGACATGCCAAAGAGCAGTCGGGGAGACCCAGGAGATCTCCCCCGGGGCGAGCCGCGATGGGGTCACGCCGTGGGGGTCACGTCGCCATGGCCATAGGGGATCTACATGGTGACCTGGTTGGTGGCTCTAAACATTTTCTATTTTCCCTAGTAACTATCAACAAATGGTTGGTTGACTAACATTTTTCAAAGGGGTTGAAACCACCAACCAATCCTTTTTTTTGCCGAACCTTTTGGTGACCACACGAGAAGCCAGGCGGCCCGCATGCGAAAACCAAGGATGACTATGTCAACTCCCACTCAACATGTCTGTCGAAACCACCAACCAGTGACCTTTGCACGTTGGTGGGTGCTCCCGCCCCACAGTTGTGGCTGGGTTTCTGAAGCGAAGCTTGATACCACCTGAAGGTGGCCGCCTGCGATCTCCACGAATAGTGTCAATCTATGGTGAGTCTATGGTAAATCTGTGGTTAATTTCCACGCTCAATCTATGGTTATACATAGTTCATCTATGATGGTACTACCATCATGAACCATTAACCATTGCTGATTGACAATTATCACAGCAATGGTTCATGGTTTGGTTCATGGTTAATGGATGTTAATGGTAAATCCTGTGGTTAATAGCGTTTTTAACCAGGACACATATCCCTGTGGTTCTGGCCACCGAGGCTTTTTGAAGGACCTCGTTGGTGTCAGAGTGGGTCAGGTTCACGAAGTAGTGGTCGTGGGTGTGCTCTTCAAGGACCTGGGGCGGTCGGAGTTGAAGGGTCGGGTGTGGAGCTGTGCCGTGGAACTCATTTTGTTCATGGCAAGGGGTGCGACCTGCTGGATTTGGAATCATCACAAAAGAAGCTGCAACACAATGATGGTAACCACTACCAAGATGACTGAACCAAATTGCATTGGTATGTACAAGGTGGGGTGCCCTAGTTGTAAGCTACTACTGAATAAGCCATTTGACAAGCTAGTCATATCTACCATATTGTAGGTGGTTATAACCTCTCGCACATGACATCTACAAGAGGTTCGGGGATGATAATCTAATCCATGACGGGACTATCTGTTCGCCAGTAGAATCACTGCTCGCAGCCTGATGGGCGCAAATCACACTGCCATGTTGAGATCGTGGCCTACCAAACGATGCAGTAAGGTGCAAGTGGTTTGGGGTAACATCCATTTTATTCCCATTGGTTCTGCATGAATTAGAATGTTTACTAATCGGGGATCATAACCAACGATGATGGTTAAGCAACTACAACAGTTGGGGGTTTCTTAGCCTAGGGGTACCTCAAACTGCTTGGTTAATTGCTATAAATGATTAATCAATATCAAGGATGATTTCAGGGTCCTATTTTGAGACAGCCCCATTGGTCATGAAACTTTGGAAATGCTGCTTCACAAAACTGATTGTAGATAATCAATGAATGGAAATACAGAGATAGTTCTTTTCACTGCAAAGAGACGCATAGAATCGCATAGAACAATCTATTTATTCAGCATTGTTTGCCAAATCTCAGCACTATACAGTCTCCTGAATCTTGTGCCTTCTCTGGGGTCGTTACTTCATGCCTCAGGACCTGAAGGGCCGCCGCGACGTCATTGATTCGTGACCTTGGGGAAGCACCAACAGCTTGGCTTCAGCCAGCTGGTGCTGCTTGAAGGTTGGGGATTTGACCAACCCGTACTAGGACCATGGCTCGGCCTGTACCCAAAGATGCAAATCAGCATCTCAAGAATTGAGAAGGTGCGGGGAAGCTACCCGCTTAATCTCGCTGGGAAATGCTGGAAATTTCAGATGTGTCTTTGCTGACTAGTTCTTGGACACACCAACTGCCACATATTCTGTGAACTGCACCGTAAACAAGATTTTGTCGTGCATATTCACCAAGTCTTGCCGCTCCCTCACATTATGTATAGACACATGATTGTACTACAGTGGAAGGCAATTTTGGAGTCAACAAGCCTCGAGATCGAGTGCAGAGGCACGTGGCATATTCTATAAACAAGCCCTTCATGTTTGTACAATCCCAGTTTACGTTGTTGAGATGGTTCCCGTCTTAACGGTAGATATGTTCCATTACCATATTAAATCGGACATGGGTTCTTCAAACACGGGCACCCCAAGTCAGTGATATAGGGGTATATATCCATATTTCCGGATTCACCGTTACGGGTCTTTCTGAAAAGAGGAACCCTCACAATAACCCAAAGCCAAGGTAATTTGAGCAGTCGCCAGCCATTCAGTTTTGTGGTGGCATCAGTCGCGAAACACCTATCAATTCAACCATCATGTGATCGCTATTCACCACTATTAATTGGCCATTCGTGGCCAACGATCCCTGGTTTGATGGGGGTATCAACCACTAAACTGGCTATCAACCACCAGTTTGACCACCTTCCATCAGTCGCAACATATCTATCATCATGATGCCCCCGGCTCCGACTGAAAGGGACAGCATCTTCACTGCAGCACTGAGGTACAAGGGCAGCAAGTGGTTGCTCGACCCTTGGAAGGAGCGACCTGATCCAGCAGCCATGCTCAGCATGATGATGAAACGAAATGGCTATGGGTCAAGGCTTCAACTAACCAACCAATGGTTAACTAGCTGGTGAATGGTCAATGATGGAGGATGATTACCAACAATAGTAGGGGATATATATATATACCCTCGGGGCCCCAGGTTCTCCGATGAGGTTAACAGGTCGCGTGGGTTGGGGTGGGGTGGGGTGGGGCATGTAAACGTTCGCTGGAGGTCTACGTTGAGGTTGATGTGACGTTGATGCTACGTTGAGGTTGACGTTGATGCTACGTTGAGGTTGACGTTGATGCTACGTTGAGGTTGAGGTTGATGCTACGTTGAGGTGGAGTGGGGTGGGGTGGGGTGGGGTGGGGTGGGGTGGGGTGGGGCATTTTAACGTTCGCTGGAGGTCTACGTTGAGGTTGATGTGACGTTGATGCTACGTTGAGGTTGACGTTGATGCTACGTTGAGGTTGATGTGAGGTTGATGCTACGTTGAGGTTGACGTTGACGCTACATTGAGATTGATGTTGCTGTATCAATCGCTTCCATTACCAAGCGTCAGCTTCGTAGGCGTGGTCTGCAGTCTGTCACCAATGACAAAGTGGAACATAGGAACGCGCTGGCCGTCCACCACCTGAACAAACGACCCGGATTGCAAACCGTGTTGCCTCATGTTGACTGCTCTGAAAAAATTCAGAGAGTTGTCCATGAAAAGTTTGCGTCCTCCGACACAAGTTTTTGACTCAGCTTTGTGGCAATGATAGAAACGAGAAAAAAGGCTGACTGACAGCACTTTGCATTTTTGTGGACGCAACGAAATGCTGTAAATACCATTGTGTTATAGCCCACGTGCGTTTTGACTGAGAATTCCCAATGAATTGTGCTAGTTTTTTCTTATGACATGACATGCACACTTGAAAAACATGTTCAAAACCCACACGAAACGCAAATTTGCATTCGGAACATGAAAGAAAGAACATGTATGTTGATGCAGTTGCGCGGGATGAAATCAAAATTCATCCCGCGCCGGGCTGTTTTGCACAACAACATATGTTATGAAAAATTAGCGTTTCGCCTCAGCGAAAACGTCATTTTGCACAAATCATCATGCATCAGTGGGTGCCATATCGGAGAACCTAGGGCCCCGAGCGTGCAATTTCATGGGGGATAATAACCAATAATAATACAGAAAACAATGGTTAATGAGGGGGAACCAGGGGTACGGGGTGAACTGACCCACTGCCAAATGTCATGGCTCATTGGTTCAAGATTCAAAACGAACTTCTTGAATCTCGGGGCTCAGATCGGGAGAGCTTCTGGATTCAAGAACTTTGTTTGCATCTTGAATCTTGGATCTTGGACCTTGAATCTTGAATCTTGAATCCTGAGCCAGACTCGTTCGCTAACGTTTGCTCTAGGTACTTGACCCGATGGGCCACAACATTTTACCACCTTTCGGGAGCACCTTCTCAAACAGTCTCAGAATAGTTTGTGTGTTTGGATATTTTTGGATCACAATTGAGTAGAAAATAATGAACGCATAATTTCATACACGACAACCAAATAGGACACAATTAGGACATAATTAATTTTGCTAAATATTAATAGGCCACACATATTAAGCCTATACTTCAATAAGGCAAAGCTAACTAGGGCGCAATTAAACCAAAATGGAAGAACGTCATAATTGAATAAATCAACCATAATTAGATAGGCCGCAGTCAAATAGTCTATGATGAAATAGGCCAATAACTAGACAAACAGTGCCAAATAACAATCAAATAAACCCAATATGGGGTATAATTGCCGCCCGCCATTGGCATTTTGTTCCGAAGCCAATTGGCAACACTAACTTTCTGGTGTTTTTCAACCCAAAGTTGCGTCTGCCCCACCACTGATGATTTGGCACGTGTTGTTCACTCGCTCGTTTCTCCAGAGTCGATGAATGTTTGTATGATTTTGTATGACTCGTTCAGTGAGATTGAGAGGTAAGCGACGAGAAAAAAACATGGTTGTTTGCACGCAAAAAAGGCTGGATGACCACTGACCACTGACCACCGGCCAAAATTAGTAAAAGGGTGCTGATTTGCTGCGGACCTACACCCAGAAAATCCCAACCCATCAACTGGTTCAGTGTTGGTTCTCTCGTGGTTGACTGATGTCACTTGGTAAATGGTCTGTGATTTCATGACGTGTTTGCACTAGGTCAGTTTCGATTCACATTAGAATCTTGTATGTGATAGGCATGAAAGGCCAACAATGATAGAACCATATTGAGAAACCACCCTTAGTTTTCTGTCATAAAATAGCCTGTGTTGTCCCATCAAAAATGGTGGGGTTACGAAATAGATCTTCCATTACTGATTACTGGTATGTGATGAGGAAAAATATTCAGCACCCAGCCTCAGCTTCAGGAAGACGATTCGTGCATCTACACTGAGAAAGATGTCATGTGGTTGGAGGCAGCGGGGGGACCTCCAAGACGGCACTGCTCATTGGTTTCCGTGCATGTGTTGCTTGGTCACGGCTTGCCAGAAAACATCCCAACTTATGGACAACTCTTGTTGTACCCGTCGGAACTTTTGGTGCAACAGTGATATCGTTGTGGTCCGTTGATTGGAATGGATGATGATGGATGAAATCCACATAGAGGAATCACCTGCTGGTGATGAATGAAATAATCTTCAGTTTTGTTTGAGCTTTGGTTGATTCGTTGCAGAAGATCACTCTTTCATCATGCGGGTGAGAGGCTTCCATGTTTTTGGACTGGCTTTTGCACCAACCGGAGAATTCCTGTCGCGAATAGATACGGATACGTCCTGTGGGAGGATCCGTTGTGTTGGTACATCCTGTGGGGAGCAGCCCGAACACCCGTTCAGCGTGACATTGCTTATTTTCAGGCAGGCACTACAATTTCCCGCCTGTAGATGCAGGATGTAGGGGAGTTTCTTTCCACCGACAAAACTGTGCTCTCCACGACCCAAACGGCATCATTGTTGCATGGCATCGCCATTTGAATGATGGGAGATCCAGACAATCCAGTTGTTAACTGGATATGTGCCAAAATAAGGTAACCAATAACCCACCAAACAATGACCTTTTCACCGGGAAACCATTAGTTTTGGGGGTACCACCATTTTGGCACATACTCAACTATTGATGGTAAATTATGTTGGTGGTTTCTCACTATCCCATCCCATAGAATATTGGCCCTTACACGCCATTCATGTTATATATAGCTTACATCAGGGTTATTCATGTTTATATCAACCATCAAACTTTAATCATGATTGTTGGCCATTCTTGTTGGTTCTAACGTTTATTGTTGGATAGCAGCCATGAATAGGATCAGCACTTCTTGTTCTCATCATCATGAATGGACGCTCAGGAGCCATGGCTGGGAGTTGTTACAAGCGGAGTAAGCAAGGTGCGACCTATGGCATCGTGGTAGCCCGGTAGCTCACGGTACCTCCCACCATTGGATCTGCCACGAACCCCCGTGGCCCAGGATGACAAGATGCGGATCGAGTTGGAAGTATCCAAGGAGCAGCTGGTGCGCTCCCAGCGGGGGATGTTGGTGTGTGGGGTGAAGTCGGCACCGGCTGTGTTGTATTTTCTGGGATTTTGGAAGGGCTGAAGCCATAAATTTTATTTCGAACAACTTCGGCATCAACGAACCCAAGTACAACTAGCCCAACAACTGCCCACAATAGACCCGCCTAAGTTTGTGGGAGGATTGGTCATTCGCCATCAAATAGCCATCAACTGACCCCACGCAAACCATCCTACCCCATATGGCAGTGGGTCACCCTATACCCTGCAGCTCTTCCAGCGATGTTCACGCCATGGCTGACCCCGGAAGGTGAAGAAGTTGTGTGAGTCATCCCCAGGACTCAACAATCAGCACCCATTAATTTACCATCATTAGTCAACCAATAATGGGTGAGGAGGAAATCCAATAATCAACAATAATCATCATAATCAATTCATAATTGATGGATTCACCTCCTCACCATTGATCAACCAATCATCACCAAGTAACCATTCATCACCAAGTAACCATCAGTGACAGTGAGGAGGAACTCGACATCGACATGGACACATTCCCAGCGCCAGGTCCGTTTGTCTACTGGCTTGGTCGTGGCCATCAATGCCACGGCCACTCAGGTGCAGCGGAGCTGGTTGAACCAGTGATGATTTGTCGAGGGGCTAAGGGGTGATTGCTGGGTGATTGCTGGATGATTGGTGGTTAATTATGGTTGATGAATGGTTGATGAATGGTTGATGAATGGTTAATTGATGGTTCATGGCACCGTCTTGGTTAATTGATGGTGAATTCATGGCCGATGAGTTGATTATGGTTGATTTATTGTTAATGCAAGCAATCGTCAATGATTGTTAGGTCAGTATTGGTTCATCATGGTTTAATTTCAGCTCATGGTCCAATTTTTTTGATTGATTCACAAATAGTTGTTGAGTCAGTGGTTCTTGATGATGTCTACGAGCGATGGTGAAGGACTGATTGATGACACACTGGCATTGACGTTCATGGCAGTTAATATGTCTAAACTATTGTTTGATTTGGATACAGTATTTTCTTGATCAATGATAATCAACGCATGCTTGCTTAGTGTTGGTGTAAAATAAAACTAGACTATCATACTGTCAAAATACAACTCTAGTCGCCCATCAACATCTTTCGGAACTCGTTGTTGTTGATTCCCAATGGATCCGCAAACAGAAAGCCTTGTTGGATTGTGAATATCTGGCTGCTGGCTCTAATTTTTTCCCCAGTAATTAGTAACTACTAGTTGATTTTTCATAGGGCTCCCCACCAACCAGATCTGGTGGTTTCTCAAAATGGGGATACCCCAAAATCCTCCAGTTTATTCACCCATAGTGAGAAACCAACCATTTTGGGGTCGGCTTGAGAAACCAGCAACCAGATATCATAATTGGTCGCCAGCCAGCATCCTAAAGCTCCATCCCAGTCGTGCAGTCAGCTGACCACGACGCCAGGCCGGAAAACTCACGATGAACGACTTCTGCTTCCCCAGGATGCCCCTACCCGCCCCGCTTCCGGCGCCAAGCAAAGCAGCGTTGCTGGGCCGCGTTTTGGGTGATGTGGGGTGTAGCTGTCATTCAGCTAGGGTTCATAGCTGAAATGGGTAATAAAGAGATAGCTAACCAAGAATGGGCATTATATAATGATTAAACAAGCTGGTTAATAATAGTTGAGAGATGAGTGGCTTTTAATGGTTAAACATCACCCAGTAATTTATTGAGTTATGACTCGTAGGCATGTGATGTGAAAATCAGCTGTTCATTGTTCAAATTCCAGTCCCACCTCAGAAGTCCAACCAAGACACCTCTTGCTGCCAAACTGCTTTTGCTATGTCCATCCAAAGCACGATGGTTGTGGATGTTTTCCTGTTTTTTTTACCATTGCATGATATATTTGCTGCCTAGGTTCGTACCAGAACAAACAACCATCAATCAACCATCAATCAACCATGATGAACCATTCATCATCAATAAAAGTATTAATTAACCAATGAAAGATCCACTATCAACCATCATTCCCATTCTGGGTCCCAGCGGTCCCAGCGGTCCCAGGGCACTCTCGCGCAAGCTGCGCTCCCGAGGACTTACTTGGCGCTGATGTCCGGCTTGAACTTCGGTTCGGGCAACGCGGACAGCAAGGCTGCGAGGACCAAGGCCTTCGAGTTTTTGAAGGCCAAGCTGTTTGGGGATGGTTGGAGAATGGGTGGGTGGATTTGTGGTTGGTTGGTTGTGTTGGTTGGTTGGTGACCATTAAATCATCTTAAGTCCATGAAAACGATATCATCAAGATGGTAGGGCAGAACCAAGAAGAATGGGAATATAGAATGAATATAGCAATGGTAACTGGCTGCTTGGCAGGAGGACTGTTTGTGTGCTTGCTTGGTTTGTTGTTGGGTTGCTCTACCAAAAACAAATGAACCAAGCGGGAAGATCGCCATTGCCACAAATGAGATCTTGCTCAATTATAATGCTGGCCCATGGGTTTCGGTCAGCCATAGGCTTGTGGATTCTACAGGGGAAGGGTGGTGCTACAGTATCTACTCGCACTAGTCCGTGGATTGAAATCTGTGAAAGATAGCTTTACGACTCGACGTTAAAACTTAGAAGAACTAAGGGCTCAATCTACACCATTAGCCATGACCATGGCTTATGAACCATTAATCATGGCTTATGAAGTGCCTATTTCTGAAAAGTGGATCACCTGTGGCTGCGGTCGGCCATCTCCCCATGATGTTGTGACCTGCTCAACACTGATCCTAAGCCTTGGATTTGTGGTCCTTGGAGCACCAACCTTCCGCGCAGCTTCGGGTGGCAAGCTGTGGTGATGGAGCTTGGTATACCACCTTCAGCCAGAAGGGAGAAGAATCGTCATAACTATGAGTCATAACTGATGGCTAGAGGTGAATATATGACGGTTTCTCCAAATAGGGAGCCCCAAAATGGGTGGTTTATTAGTATAAACAAGCTAATATTGGATGATTGGGGGTTACCCCTATTTTGAGAAACCACCATATAATCAAGAGCCGCATGGAGCCAAGGGTGTTGGTCATCAGCATAAGCAAGAATGCATAGGTGAACGTCCCAACAATTGAAATAGTTTAGTCATTGGTTCACCAGGGGCGGCCGTTGAGCCACATCACCACTAGTAGGGGAGAAGAATCGTCAAGTCATTCTGCCAAAGCTTTTTGTCCTTAGAAAACAGTTTTGGAGATGTGGTGGAGTTGGGGTGTGCAAACTTCAAATAGGATAATAATTAGATGTATACCACGCACATTATTGTTGTGGCTTTCTTTGATGAACCGTGTAGCTCTTGAAGATATCGCATCAGAAAAACTCAGTGGAAACTCCTTTGATGAGGAAGGAACATGTACAAAGATGTACAAAGTATACCGTCATAGACAACAGATTGATATAAGCACCCCATCTGTAGAGAAAGCCATGCTCTTGCCACTTGTTGGTGGAGTTCTCCAGTTCCTCATGGCTCTGCAGGCCCACTCCGTGCAGCAGCTGTTGATTTGCCCGGAAGCCAAGTCGAGCGGTAGCAACTGTCGTTGTTTTGGAGTCTTAGATCCCTCTGAGCCTCTCAGAAATTCTGGAATGAAGACGAAGAATATCTTTAGATATGAAACTACAACTGCTAATAACAACAACATATGATTTCCTTTGCAATGTCTCAACCAACGAAGGGGAGAAAAAAGGGGTGCTTTGCGCTTTGCAGACACTCGGTCAGAGCTGCATTTGGGTTCGTCTAGCTGATACCTCTGCCTTCTACATCCCCGAAATATGATATGGCTGTGGGTCAAAACCCTGTACCCCTGGTTCCCCATCATTAACCATTGTTTTCCCTATGAACTTGTTGGTTATTACCACCCATTCTTGGTTGGTTAATATTGACCCATGGCCAAATATGATATTTGTACCCGAGAAAGCGCACATTTTGGACACTGGATGTTGGTGGCTCCACAAGTCTGGGAACAGCCACGGAGCTTGGGAGCAGCATGGGACCCACGAGTTTTGTCCATGGTGCTATCGAAGCTATCGATTCCAGGTGTACGTCATCCCAGATCGGATACTCAGAAATCCTGAAAATGATCGAAGCTCAGCAATGGCAAGGACCCAACAACTGGCTGGGGCGCCCTGCATTTCACGCATTCAAAGCATTTCACTCATTCAAAGCATTTGATCATTACAGAGTACATTCTTCATGAATTAACCGTTATATACTACTATTACGCATATACAGCTATTTTTCAGCCATAGTCATTGCCAACTAGGAGATGGATGCTGATGGATGGACCCATCCATTTTCCTGGGTGGTATCCGCACGTCCCCAGCGCCGCGCCAGGTGGAGGTTTGTTTCCTGAAAATGGCGATGTCCAATGCATCAAGGCCCCCGGCCGATGTAACTCGTGCACCTGGGCGATGGCAACAGCTGGTAAATGGTTGACTAATATGGTATGGTCAATAGTTGAAAGTGGTGATTGGTTGAACCATGGTAGTTAATGGTTAATACTATCAACTATTAACCATTAGCTAACCATTCACTACTGAAAGGTTGATGTAACGCTGACTCAGTAGTGAACACCGGAAGGTTGATAGTTAACCCAACTATTGATTAATAGTAATTAGTTAACACTAATGGTGTTTAACTGGAAGGTTGACTGTTAACCATTGATTAACCATTAGTTTACCATGATTAGTCGAACAATCAGCGGAGCACCGTGGCGCTCCATGGTTGCCCTGCAGGCGGCCATCCGCGAGATCGAGGTTGAGCTGCCTCCGCTGTGCGACAGCACCTCAGTGCAGGCTGGGAGTAGCATGGCATGGCATGGCATGGCATGGCATGGCACGGCATGGCACGGCATGGCATGGCATGGCATGGCTGCAGGTTGGATCAGGTTAGGTTTATGGGAAACAAATCAGCTATTCATGGTGGATTTGAGTGGTTAATAGTAGGAGATTTTGATGGTTAAGAAATTGTTGAATCGGATTTTGTGAAGGGTCATAAATGAGGGTTTTCAGGTGGCTATAAATCGTGGATTATCATAGGGGATAGTCACCAACAGGGGATTATAGTTAGATACTGTCGGAAACTTGTTATAGGGTCTTGTAGAGGGGATTGTAGCTGGTTATAAACCCTACAAAACTATAGGGGTTCCTGTTGGAAACCCTATATGTCATTTTAGAGTTTTGTGGGGTATTGTGATGTTTAATAGAGGAAGCAACCACCTACAGCTCTAGGACCAAGATGCCACTTTCCCTCGCGATGCTACCACTGATCATTGTGTGCGATGTATGTCATAGCCCTCGGACTGTGTTGTTGTCAGTATCATGTTGCATTGCGCAGACAGTTGTGTGCAGCGCCAGAATCTGTTGCTCTCTCCCATGCATATGTGACTGTTTGTCCAGAGACAATCGCAGGAAATTATACATATAGCTCTCTATGCATATCATCATTTGTGCATCACTACACATATATGTACATTACACATACATATACATTACAACAACTACATAAATACCCCATGTATTGCATAATGACACGCAATCATAATTATAACATATAAACATATACATGTCTACATACACATACTTATGTACCTACACATGTAGAGATATACAGTAAATATAAATATATATATATATTACATTCATGTATAGATGTTTACATACATACGATCATGTCCATGCATACATGTCTGTACACCCTGCATATCATTTCTACGGCCGGAACCACGCTCTGTTCCGCAGCAGGTGATGCCTGGGCGAGGTGAGCCCACGAATTCCAGCTTGCCACAGCTGCAGCGTGGAGCCCAAAGCTGGGGGGATTGGCCTGTACCAGATGGGCTATAGTGGTTAAATAGTGGTTAATAACCAGATAATGGTTGATAATGGTTGATAGTTGATGATAATGGTGGGTCATGGTTAATAGTGGTTGATAATGATTGGTGATCTATCATGGTTAACTAGTGGTAAATAAGCAGATAATGTCTATGACTAAACCAGCGAATCATAGATAGCAATGTTTAGTGATGATTTTATAGTGGTTGCAAGCTAGTAAGCTTACTGAGTGGTTAATGAGAATAATGATAGGATAGATGCTTAATGATGGCCATAATGATGGTTAATGGTTGATAGTAATTCTCAAAGATGTCTGACAATGGGTTGAAATCTTGAATCCTTAAAGATGGTCGAACTAAAGTAATTAATAATGATGAATACGGAGTCATACCATGTATCCAATCTTGAGGGATTGTGAATAAATGATCGTAAACATATAGTCGTACCATCATAATCATACAAGTGTCAACCATTGGGTTGTTAGTAAACGACAGTGATGGTGAAAAATGGTAATTGATGATAATGGTACAATGGCTGGTATCTAATGCTTCATAAACAATATTGATGGCTGAGAATGATTGATGGCAACTGATGCATGAACATGATTGACAATAGCCAATAATGGTTGGATGGTTCGTCGGCCGGTGGGTTGGGTGTTTACAAAGTGGTTATACTACCTTCTCCGTTGCAGAGGACAATACGTGTAGAAGTGAGAACAGCCAAGATCCAGCACTGACAATCAGATTGGACAAAGTTGCGCTTCTGGGTTTAGACATCATCATGTTTCACTGGCGCCAATAGTAAGTCAGTGAGGGGGATATCCAAGGTATTTATGTGTATATATATATATGTATATGCATATGTTTTTATCGTTTACATCTACAGTGATGTATTCTTCAAGGTAAGTGAGGTCAATTTCAAGGTAGGTGATTCCAATACTATTCAAGACAATGGTATTCTGGTACCGAGCCAACTTGTTGTCATCATGACAAAGCCCTGCTTCGGTGTGTCACCCTGCCCAGCAAACAATGTGGTGACAACGGGCGAATGCAAGTGCATCTTATTGTTCTTATTCACCACCCCCGGTATATTCTAACGGATCCTTATTCTTGGCATCGATCAGATTCCTTCGGTATTTATACCCCCAGGTACAACCATATTCTACTCTATCCTATCCTTGGTGGAAAATAAGCACCACCCTTGAAATATAATAGTCATAAGCCTTATCAGCCGATATCATCTCATACTTATGAAAGTATATAGATATCCTTGAACACCCTGCCTTAAGTATATCCTTATCAACCATACAAAACATGGCTAATGTGTTTTTGTACCTTCAAGGAGCCTGATGTGACCCAATCCTTGGAAACATATCAGCCATACATCGACCATACATCAACCGATATCACCTCCCAGGTTCCACAGCTCCATCATCACCTTCCAGTCCCCCAACTTCCGCTCGGTAGGCGGGGTTTCGTAGGGAAGTTGTTGGTGGTTGGTTGGTGAATGGTTGGTGAGTGGTTGGTGAATGGTTGGTTATTAGTTTGTGAATGGTTGGTTATTGGTTGGTTGTTGGATGTTATTGGTATTTCGTATTGATTTGTATTGATGCTCGCTGGCTGGCACTGTCCTCGAACAGCAGGCAAAGTGCAAAAAAGTATGTGCAGATGCAGTAAATGGTCAACAATGCTCAATGGATGAGTAGGAATGCCATTCGAGCTTCAGTAATGGTAGCGCAAGTGTTCGCTCTCATGCTTGACAGCTGATCACTGAGTGGCCATCACCTTGTGCCAGAATTGACCGTGTGAAGAAAAGCATGCTGCCTCCCGCGGATACTCAAGTTTCTTCAGAGGGATCCTTAAACTGGGTAATACTCACTTTGTACATCAGGAGGGTGTTTCTCAAAAAATAAAAAATAGGGGGACCTGGCAAGTCATCCTTTGTTAACCATTTATAGTCATAAATCATCCATGTCCATTGGTGGCGTTCCCTATTTTGAGAAACACCCAGGTGTTTCCAAGAAAAGCTGAGGTGAACTTTCATTTTTTGGTCGGAGGTCTTCCGCCAAGTGCTTGTAAGTTGACGTTTTGAAATCCATTCTTCGCAGATGTCTTGCACTAAACCATTTTTTTTGAGCGTTTGGGTTTTCGTTTTTTGCAAATCATGCTGATTTCCATGGCTTGCCACAGTTCTCACCCCAAATCATGCTGATTCCCTCAGTTCTCACCCCAAATCATGCTGATTCCCTCAGTTCTCACCCCAAATCATGCTGATTCCCTCAGTTCTCACCCCAAAAAAAAGGTTTTTTTCTCAATCGCGAAGGCTTACCCTTACCCAACCAGCGCTCCGGCGTAGGCAATCCCTGTGGCTTCAGACTGGGGCCTCTGGATATCCTGGGTCACTCCGGGCAGCCGGTCAAGGTGCAGCGATGGTGAACAGCCAGGGAACACCAGCCACGCCACGGCAGAGCAGAGGTCATCAATGAGATCAATAAGACATTGAACTATTGAGGTACCATGGACCATGATCAATGAGACGTTGAACTATTGAGGTACAATTGTTGGTTATTCATGATACCAGGAGTGGATTCTGCGCGATTCTACTCCATATGTTTCTGAGATTTGGTCGGGCCATTGTGAAAAAGCTGTAGACCAGAGCAATCTCTTAACCGGTCGGAACAAGGTAATAGTACATCTCATGGCTTTGTCCTTGTCTTTGTTATTATTGTTGTCGCGGTCGTCACCGTCGTGGCTGTTGAATGTGATATTGTTCTTCCTTTTTTGTTGTGGGTTGTTTGTTGTGTTTTGTTTTTGTTGTTGTTGCTGCTTGTGGCGGTGATCGGGGCGTTTGCAATCAGCCCCGAAGAAGGAGACGACGAAGACGCTCCCCGAAGAAATCAAACCCAAATCTTCCTCAAAAGGCGATATTAGCTCAATTTGCTTTGCAGTTTTCGTTTAGTAGCGAAACAAATAACGATGTTGCCTGAGAAACCCTGATTTCAGTCATGATGAATATGATATAATTAACGGAGGTTCACGATGCGCTAAACTTAGCAATGACAGCCCATCATTTTTCATCATTACGCATAATTAATTAGAAGCCATCATGAACCAGTATCAACCATTGTTGACCATTCTTTAGCCACCATTAGCCAACATTCGCAACAATTCGCACCCACCACCACAACTAAATTATCACAATGTATCCTCAACGAGATCATCATCAGGAATCATTATGGATCATCAAGCCTCAACTAGACGGCAATCGCAACAATTTCAAAACTTAAACCAGCATCAATCAAGTAATCATTCATTTTACCATCGATTTCATCATCCATTGAATGATTGATACTCATTGACAATCATGAGCCAATCTTATTCATCAAAACTACCATCATTCATCATTCATCCAATCAAACACTTTCACTTCAAACCATCACTTCAAACCATCAAGCTAAACATCGAATTGAAACAGCACTTTGATCATCAACCTCATCTTCAGTCGCTGGTTGATCAACCCCTGATGCTTCAACTTCACTAGTCATCCACGGTTGACCAAATGCATCCTCAATCCAATCATCCACTGATTCATCAATTCAACAGTCCATCATCACCCATCAGTGCTCATCATTTAAGAATAAGTTGTTCAAGGGTTAGTTGTTCCATGAGTCATCAAACCAAGCTTTGAATATCATTGAATCATCAATTGATCAATTGAATCATTTTCAATCATGAACATCGTGACTCACTGGATGAGATGAATGATTGATAACCATTCATTGATATGGTGGTTTCCCCAAATCGGGGACCCCTAAAAATGGTTGGTGAATTGCCATAAATGACTCTAAATAGATGATATGGGGCTACCCTCATTTTGAGAAACCACCATATCATCCACTTGGGTGTTTCTCAAAATAGGGGTACCCCCAAATCATCCATTTATAGTCATTTATAGTAGTAAACCAGCCATTTTTGGGGTCCCCCTATGGCTTGAGAAACCACCATATAGCTGGAGGAGTAATGGCTCAGTTAAACTATAGCTGGTGATTAACCATTAAATGGTTACCCTGGTTTATCATCCACTTAGTCCAAAAAGGTTGACCCATCGCTGGTTGGCCCCCCGCAGGATCTGGTGCGTTGTGCCCAGCTGGAGCCCTTGGAGGCGCTGGAGATGTGCCTCAAGGCGCAGTTCTCAGCGAAGCGCGCGGATGCGGCGCAGTATGGTTGGGTGGCAGTGACGGTTGGATGGTTGAGTTACTATGGATGGTTGAGATGGTTGGATGGTTGGATGGTTGAGATGGTTGGATGGTTGAGAGGGTTGAGATGGTTGAGAAGGTTGGATGGTTGAGATGGCTGAGATGGTTGGATGGTTGAGAGGGTTGAGATGGTTGAGAAGGTTGGATGGTTGAGATGGCTGAGATGGTTGGATGGTTGAGAGGGTTGAGATGGTTGAGAAGGTTGGATGGTTGAGATGGCTGAGATGGTTGGATGGTTGAGAGGGTTGAGATGGTTGAGAAGGTTGGATGGTTGAGATGGCTGAGATGGTTGGATGGTTGAGAGGGTTGAGATGGTTGAGAAGGTTGGATGGTTGAGATGGCTGAGATGGTTGGATGGTTGAGAGGGTTGAGATGGTTGAGAAGGTTGGATGGTTGAGATGGCTGAGATGGTTGGATGGTTGAGAGGGTTGAGATGGTTGAGAAGGTTGGATGGTTGAGATGGCTGAGATGGTTGGATGGTTGAGAGGGTTGAGATGGTTGAGAAGGTTGGATGGTTGAGATGGCTGAGATGGTTGGATGGTTGAGAGGGTTGAGATGGTTGAGAAGGTTGGATGGTTGAGATGGCTGAGATGGTTGGATGGTTGAGAGGGTTGAGATGGTTGAGAAGGTTGGATGGTTGAGATGGCTGAGATGGTTGGATGGTTGAGAGGGTTGAGATGGTTGAGAAGGTTGGATGGTTGAGATGGCTGAGATGGTTGGATGGTTGAGAGGGTTGAGATGGTTGAGAAGGTTGGATGGTTGAGATGGCTGAGATGGTTGGATGGTTGAGAGGGTTGAGATGGTTGAGAAGGTTGGATGGTTGAGATGGCTGAGATGGTTGGATGGTTGAGAGGGTTGAGATGGTTGAGAAGGTTGGATGGTTGAGATGGCTGAGATGGTTGGATGGTTGAGAGGGTTGAGATGGTTGAGAAGGTTGGATGGTTGAGATGGCTGAGATGGTTGGATGGTTGAGAGGGTTGAGATGGTTGAGAAGGTTGGATGGTTGAGATGGCTGAGATGGTTGGATGGTTGAGAGGGTTGAGATGGTTGAGAAGGTTGGATGGTTGAGATGGCTGAGATGGTTGGATGGTTGAGAGGGTTGAGATGGTTGAGAAGGTTGGATGGTTGAGATGGCTGAGATGGTTGGATGGTTGAGAGGGTTGAGATGGTTGAGAAGGTTGGATGGTTGAGATGGCTGAGATGGTTGGATGGTTGAGAGGGTTGAGATGGTTGAGAAGGTTGGATGGTTGAGATGGCTGAGATGGTTGGATGGTTGAGAGGGTTGAGATGGTTGAGAAGGTTGGATGGTTGAGATGGCTGAGATGGTTGGATGGTTGAGAGGGTTGAGATGGTTGAGAAGGTTGGATGGTTGAGATGGCTGAGATGGTTGGATGGTTGAGAGGGTTGAGATGGTTGAGAAGGTTGGATGGTTGAGATGGCTGAGATGGTTGGATGGTTGAGAGGGTTGAGATGGTTGAGAAGGTTGGATGGTTGAGATGGCTGAGATGGTTGGATGGTTGAGAGGGTTGAGATGGTTGAGAAGGTTGGATGGTTGAGATGGCTGAGATGGTTGGATGGTTGAGAGGGTTGAGATGGTTGAGAAGGTTGGATGGTTGAGATGGCTGAGATGGTTGGATGGTTGAGAGGGTTGAGATGGTTGAGAAGGTTGGATGGTTGAGATGGCTGAGATGGTTGGATGGTTGAGAGGGTTGAGATGGTTGAGAAGGTTGGATGGTTGAGATGGCTGAGATGGTTGGATGGTTGAGAGGGTTGAGATGGTTGAGAAGGTTGGATGGTTGAGATGGCTGAGATGGTTGGATGGTTGAGAGGGTTGAGATGGTTGAGAAGGTTGGATGGTTGAGATGGCTGAGATGGTTGGATGGTTGAGAGGGTTGAGATGGTTGAGAAGGTTGGATGGTTGAGATGGCTGAGATGGTTGGATGGTTGAGAGGGTTGAGATGGTTGAGAAGGTTGGATGGTTGAGATGGCTGAGATGGTTGGATGGTTGAGAGGGTTGAGATGGTTGAGAAGGTTGGATGGTTGAGATGGCTGAGATGGTTGGATGGTTGAGAGGGTTGAGATGGTTGAGAAGGTTGGATGGTTGAGATGGCTGAGATGGTTGGATGGTTGAGAGGGTTGAGATGGTTGAGAAGGTTGGATGGTTGAGATGGCTGAGATGGTTGGATGGTTGAGAGGGTTGAGATGGTTGAGAAGGTTGGATGGTTGAGATGGCTGAGATGGTTGGATGGTTGAGAGGGTTGAGATGGTTGAGAAGGTTGGATGGTTGAGATGGCTGAGATGGTTGGATGGTTGAGAGGGTTGAGATGGTTGAGAAGGTTGGATGGTTGAGATGGCTGAGATGGTTGGATGGTTGAGAGGGTTGAGATGGTTGAGAAGGTTGGATGGTTGAGATGGCTGAGATGGTTGGATGGTTGAGAGGGTTGAGATGGTTGAGAAGGTTGGATGGTTGAGATGGCTGAGATGGTTGGATGGTTGAGAGGGTTGAGATGGTTGAGAAGGTTGGATGGTTGAGATGGCTGAGATGGTTGGATGGTTGAGAGGGTTGAGATGGTTGAGAAGGTTGGATGGTTGAGATGGCTGAGATGGTTGGATGGTTGAGAGGGTTGAGATGGTTGAGAAGGTTGGATGGTTGAGATGGCTGAGATGGTTGGATGGTTGGATGGGTGAGATGGTTGAGATGGTTGGCTGGTTGAGATGGTTGGATGATTGGATGGTTGGATGGTTGGATGGTTGAGATGGTTGAGATGGTTGAGAAGGTTGGATGGTTGAGATGGTTGGATGGTTGGAAGGTTGAGATGGTTGAGATGGTTGGATGGTTGGATGGTTGGATGGTTGAGATGGTTGGATGGTTGAGATGGTTGGATGGTTGGATGGTTGAGATGGTTGAGATGGTTGGATGGTTGGATGGTTGGATGGTTGAGATGGTTGAGATGGTTGAGATGGTTGGAGGGTTGAGATGGTTGGATGGTTGGATGGTTGAGATGGTTGAGATGGTTGGATGGTTGGATGGTTGGATGGTTGAGATGGTTGAGATGGTTGGATGGTTGAGATGGTTGGATGGTTGGATGGTTGAGATGGTTGAGATGGTTGGATGGTTGGATGGTTGGATGGTTGGTGAAAGGGGTTAGCAGGTTTAGCAGGTTGTTGTTGACTTGACTAGTGGAAAATCCACATAACCCATTAGTGCTTGGAATGTCGATATGAATCTAGGATCTACCGTTAATGGTCGCTGGTAAATTACTGATTCCAGCACCCATTACTGATTCTACGGAATTATTGTGGTAAATGCTTCGCTAATGTTTTTGCAGGACATCTCAAGGGGCGCGGGCAGTTCATTTAAAATTCGAACATCATTTCAGCCCCGCATAGCATTTCTTTGCTTGTGGGATGGTTGTGGGTCACTTGTGTCTCTATCAACCAGGGCTGATGATATCCTGCATCAACTGTGCCGGTGGGAGGCTAGACATTTGGCGCCGACAGCGCCTGACACGCAGCTTGGCTCAGCTGAAGCGGGAAATGGTGAAGACGGTTGAGTGCACTACAAGAACACCAATATGGATCACAGTTCTTGAAGTTTCACATTCTTGACATGAGGCGTTAGTCGAGTTTTCTGCAAGCGGCGTCCCACTTATGCGTTAAGTTTTCTTGAAACAGCGTTCAACTCTCCCCCCATACATGTGCCACTTTTCCAGAGCTCTCTTGAGAAGAGGGTTCCACACCGCAGGGTTTCAATTGTGTGTCACAGAACCGAATTCTTATCGCTTTGCGCTTTCCCAGAAGCCATTTCGTCGAAATTCTTGTTGGCGAATGATGTTTTGCGACTGTCATTTTTTTTTCGGTAGCTCGGAAGCTCCTCTCATCATATTGGCGTTGGTCACCTAGTACTGTTTTGGGGCACGCCATTTATGGACGCACCAAGACGTTGCTTGAACCATTGTGGTTGAGTTTAATCATGACGTAAACTGTATTTTTTGGTCATCTTGCAACCCTTGCCATTCATACAAGATCACTGTGCATCCCAAAAAGATCCACCAAATCGTGGTCTACTCTGCCCACCAATGGGGTCCATATCAACAAGCACAATATGTATATTTGGGTGTTTCTAACATCAAGAACCCCTAAAGTGGTTGCTTTATTACTCAAAATGGTCAAGTAAGGATGCTTTGCGGGTACAGTACTCCCCATTTTAAGAAGCCACCATTTGGAGATAGATCGAGATATCACCAGCAATTTTTAGGGCGAAGCCGGGTGGGTTGGTGGGTGGGTTGTCCATCAATATTGTTTTTTCTCAGAATAGGCGACCCTCCAAATCATCCAACTCATGAACTATTTCTATCAATGAACCAACTCATGAACCATTTCTTTCCATCAATTAACCTTCTGCTTCACCATCTATAGCAATAAACCCGCCATTTTGAAGGGGGGTTCCCTATGGCTGACAAAATCACTAAGCCTTGGATGTGCTACCAAGGCTATGCACCCAACCTTTCGAAGAGAAGGATCCCTTTGTGATGGACGCAGTGAGGAGCACCCAGATCCCTGCGACAGGGCGTCGCTGACGTTGGGACCGACGGCTGGTCAGGGCCGGATGTGGTTGTGCCAGTGGATGGGATACAACTCATGGGGACAACGCTGGGGTTGCCACTGAGGCATCATGCTGGTGAGGGGACTCTGATCATCATAGACCATCGGTGACCTGAGTGCCCATTGTACGACAAGCACCGATTCTTGGGGCGCACAGCGCTATGGCTCAGAGCCGATTATGCGCAACATGGGGGTGGATGAACATCGCAACGCGTCACGAAGACTGCTCGCTGTAGTTGATCAGCTTGCAGGTACTGGTTGCAAATGGTGAGCTTGGTTGAGAGCATCTGTGCCCATAAAGTATCAAGTGAGCAATTTCTGCAACACCGCAAGGATCTTCAAACTGGTTTCGCAATTGCTGCTGATTTATGACTGTTTGTGAATGTCTCTCTCACAAGGCCGGAACCAGCTCGTTCACCACAAACTAGTAATTCACCATGGTTAATTGGAGCAAGCACGCATGAACCACCATGAACAGATATCACAAAATCAGTTCTGGTTGGTTGCTTCATTTTTTCACATTTTCAACCAAGCACTTGGGATGACTGTCTAGATCATTCTAAGCGCCTTACATGTACTGTAAGTGGAATGGCGCAACCAAGCACCAAGCAGACTTATTAAGTGATGTGTTACCATCAACTAGCCATCAACAAACCTTGACTAGTCATCCCACCATCAAACAACCTTCATTAGGCATCAATCATCAATGAGCCATCAACGGACTATCAATTGAACCATCAATTGACCATCAACTCACAGCTATGAAGCTATCTTTAACCATCATGAAACATAAGTAGTCAAGTGGTTCATTATCCATTAACCCATTAAACATGGTTGAGTGGTTCCCTGTTTAATCATCATCAACCATCATTAAGCATCAATTCACCATAATTAATTAACCATCATGAGCCATCAGTTGACTCCCTGAGCTGCCATTGGTTTTTGTGGTTCCCCTCCCTGCTGTTCTCCTTGGCCGCTTCGCCGGAGGTGCCCCACATCCTTTTCTCCGGCGGCCATGCCCGAGCTGTGAGGGATGCCCAGGTTGCGCCGGTGGGGCAGGCCCTTTGTACCGTGGAGGACGAAGGTCCGACCAGCAGTAACCAGGTGACCTTGCGAGGTCAGGAACCAAGGGAAACCCACGGGTTGAGAAGTCCCCTATGCTTCCAGTTACCATGAAATAGCAGGTAAGCAACCCCAGTTGCAACCAGCTGGTAGGAACCAGCTGGTTACCTACTAGTTCATGGTAGCTGGAAGCGTATGGCAAGGTGATCATTTGACCATCCTTGACCAGGTGATCATTTCAGACCATCAGTAGTTGCTGTTAGCAATAGCCACTAGTAGGTTGTAAACACTATGATTCTGATTGTTGGGATGACAAGTCAAGGTTTGTTGATGGTTAGGAAAACCTATCAGGTGATCATTGAAGACCTTCAGTATTTCTTTACACTATGATTTTTTGGAATCATGAACCAGGTTATCAGAGCTGATGTCATCCAAATGGCTGGTTCTGAAATTGGGAACCCTGAAAGTGGCTGCTTAATGTGTGCCTTCCAAGCATTCAAACATGAGCAGCTCCAAGTAGGAAAAAGAGCTGTACTAGTTTCAAATTTCCACTATCTTCCACTCCTCCCTTCTGCCTACTCCCCAGGAAAGGAAGTGGTTTGACGCTGGCGAGCAAAGAGGAACGCAGTCGGAATCTGAGAGACCCGGGAACATCGAGGCATCGCCAGTGGCAATCAACCAGACTAATGAGGATCATGACCTCGCTGTATCCCCAGCTGTACATCCCTCCGCTGGTCTGTACTTGACCATTCATCAGCAGCCCATGGATGACCTCAGGGTACACTGCTTTGTCATCACTTTGGCTCGGCTTACCTCCCTACGGGCTTATGTACACTGCAGTCCTCGACCTCCATTTTTTGGGCGCTGAGCCATTGCAAAGTGAACATGATCGTGTCATATGTGACGCATCACTCTCTTGATGGTCTTTGTTCTACCTGGGACAATTCTTCAATGCGACGATCCCAGGTGCATTGGTGTCCCGAACTTTTCGATGCATCCGGCGATCGTTCTGGTCACTGGGATAGCATTGAGCTCGCTTCAGCCCAATCCGGTCGGGTTCTTGTATATTCTGTTCATTCTAAGGCAAACAAAACATGTTCTCAACAATCAACTGCTGATGACCAATCAAGATCAACCATGAATAGCCAACAAAGAGTTTAATTCACAACAACTGACCAAGAAGCAGCCCACAGTAAAAACAGGGAGAAGTAGCAGGGATACCATCAAAATCACAGGACTCACCACCTCGAAGCCACCCAGGTGGTTTTTGGATGTTTTTTGCTTACCAACCTGCCTTTGGTGTACCAGATCCGCTGGTATCATCTGGTGTCAGCCAGAAGGGTGCAAATTTATATGGACTGATTCAAAACGTTGGAGGCAATGAAGAACTGGACTGAACAGATTAAACTGTTTTAAACATATTTATTTTCAAGACTAATATTTTCCACAGGGGTTGAAACCACCAAAAATTTGCTTGCTTGCGTGTGCGCTTCTTGCCCCCAACCCCCAACGACGCCCAACAATCCCATGGCAGTGATGTGAACTGTGTAGCAGGCATGTGTTGCCCTTCTACGTCATATCGGTGCCAAATACGGTCTAGACTTGGGGGGGATGAAGTTAGCACCCGCAGCCATGCATAAGAATCTCTGATCATGAGACACACTCAAAGATGAGCTTCATTAAGGGTCTCTTGTAAATCCCATTGAGGTGTCGTGTATTCGCGAATGAACCAAAATTCTTCCTGCAAGCAAGTAGTACTGTCACCGATATGTAGAAACACTCAGTAGTAAGTGGACCAAAGTCAGTCACCATTAGCTGACTCACTATCAAGTATCATGATCAATACAACACATAGTAACCACATAGAATTAAGCATCATCTATTGTCAATTATCCTAACTCACCATTACACATTCAGCACCATAAACCAGCATAAATCATCACCTCAACCAGCATTGTTTCAACATGTTTCAACACTGAAATGGATTCCACATCTAAGGGTTGTTGTTATTATCAATCATCAATATCGATCATAATTAATTATGCGTCATCATGTTCAATCATCATTGTCGATGTTCATTATCAATCATTGCTATGAATCATGATTGTTATCATTATCAAGCAGTATTATCAATTTCATAATTGGTAATGATAATGAAATAATTGACAACAATCAAATATCAATAATCAATCAACATTGCTAATAACCAAGATCAACCAACAATGATTATGAATTGATATCATCAACAACCATGATTATCAGTGAATTATCAACCTTAACAAGGATGATTATCAACCCACGTGAATCATGAACCATTCTGGTTGACGGTATCAATCATTGCTAATAACCAGTATCAATCATTGCTAATACTGAATCATGAAGCATTGCTAAGAACCAATATCAATCATTCTTGTTGACAACCAACCGAGTGATTCATCAGCACGGGCGCCGAGGTCAATCTCCAGGATCCTCGAGACGTGGTGATCGAGGCGCCAGTGGTTGATGGTTAAGGATGTGGTGAAGATGAGGCAAAGGGAGCTCTGGTATGAGAACCGACAACCAACCAACGTTTGTGGCTCATGATGATGTTAATAGATGGTAGATGATGCACAAAATGTGGCTAATGATTGGTAGTTATGTTAGATGCTAAATAGTCAATAGATAAGCCCCACCAATGTTAATAGATGCGAAATGATGCTAGTAGTTATGGTGAATGAGAGTTGATGGTGCAGGTTACAACAAAGGCAGGCACAGTTCTTCTTCGAGCTTTATTTTCAGTCTTCAGTCACCTTGCTGCGAAGATTTCCAACGACCTCGTTGTGAAATGGCTAGGCTTCACTTGGGAAATGGCAGGACCCCCCTCTGCTTGAACAGCCTCAAGTGTTTCGCTTCATAAACCCACCTAGACTGTTGGTTTATCTTCGGCTGCTTCCGTCGTTGCGGTTTCCACGCGTTAAATGTGGGTTGTGTTCATGGGCGTAGCCTACCCCGTAGGCGGTTCGGTAATGCGGAAGGCAACTGTGTGGTGGGCCAGAGTTTCCAAAAAGCTTATAGATATGATTAATGGCGATGGTGAATGGTAGTTGTTGATCTTACAAGTTCCTTGGTTAATTTGTGCTTATGTTATAAGGAATCAAGTTCCATGGTTAATTGGTAGCTGATCATGGCGAGTCTACCTGGAGTATCGGTCGGACCCTGGGGCTTGACTACAGTCTGGCTGATTTCTACATCGGGGACCGGCTGCATGGGACTACCCTCAACCTGGCGCTTCCAGCAGCTGGTTTGACTCTTCGGGAGTTCCTTCAAGCCACGCCATGGGTGGATCGGGAGCCGCCAACTTGGATCAAGTTTCAAAGCTTTCTGATTTGAACAATATCACTACAACAAGTTGTTCAAACAAGCAAAGTAGTGATACTGTTGCTTGCTTGAATGGATCAAGTTGAAGTAATGGTTCAAGCAAGCAACCCAGTATCACTACGTACTACGTACTGCTCAACATCTTGTTCTCAAGCATCAAGTTCATGGATGCCAATCATCACACGATCCCTAAATCCCACTGGCCTGGTGAAGTAGCAAAATACCAGTTTGTGATGTTCCGCGATGGTTGATGAATGATGGTCATCAGTGGCTTCTATTTGTTTATGACCTATTGTTGCATGGCCATCCATTTTTTCAGCACCAATTACTTGGACCTCACTGGTTCATCACCATGGGCCCGCTCAGCGCTGGCAGGAGTTTGGTAGTTGAAGCTTGAGAGGGGACTTCGGTGGGTGACAGGCACAAATAGAATGTTGAAGAACAAACGCATTTTGAATGACATGGGTGAAAAACATGGAGAAAGGTCACAGATATGTAAAGATGACTCAATTTTGAATGGTCAGGGTACCCAGAACCCACCCAAGCATAGCAATGTCTCGAGGGAAATCAACAGTTTAGAGGTCTGGTTACCAGCTCAGCGCGGGGGCACCCCGTCGGTGTGTCAAGTGGGCCCAGATCGTTGGGTTCGCGTGTGCCGTCAAGAATTCTTTGCCGGTGTGCTATCAACATCTATCAAACATCATCTATCAAACATCATCTATCAAGTATCAACCATCATCAACAATCATCATCATCATCACCACCATCACCATCATCATCGTCATCGTCAAGAGCTGTGGGTCGGCCAACGAGATCTGTTGGTCGCAACACATTGATCGATGATGGCAACTAGCTGCTGGATTTGGTTGCGAGCCTCGTCGCTTAACAGATCGGATGATGTGGGTTGCACCGCAGTTTCAGAGGGGTTTTGTAGTGGGTTTATGTGGAATTATTACGGGCTTATGTGGGTTTATGGTGGTTTATGGGTTTATTCAACCTAAGTTTATCATGATCTATGTTTGATATTTGATTCCCTCTTAACCAACCAGCAGGCGCGGTGTATTATTTTTTCTTGCTCATATGTGGGTCATTGGCAATCTGCCACATGGAACCGGAATGATAAGCCCTCAGTTTTACTGCTACATGATCGTCCCAACTTATGCCCGCAAAGCAAGTCCTGGACGGAGCCTGTTCTCAGTGCGATCTTGGATTGTTTCAATGACTTGAAAAAACTTGGAAAAACCGATAGGGGTAACAAGCAAGTCTGCATCATCTCCACTTAGATGATATATATATATATATACACGTGGCTTCAACCAAGCAAAGTCATCACTATGTTATCACTACAATCGCGCCATAGGTTATGGATCAAAACTGAAACGAGGCAAGGAGCCCAGAGCCCCAAAGCCATGGATCGGTTCCTGTGCCTCAAAACAGGAAGAAATTCTTCAGATTTGTGCAGTTTTGCTCCTTTGGTGGTGGCTCACGCTTGTTTATCGTGGAAACATTGCAGGTTTTCCATAAACATGATCACTTTCGTGATGAAAACCTGGGAATTTGTGGCAACCCAGGGACCAGCCAGATACGGATGACCTGGTTGCAGCTACCAGTTTGGGAAAGTGGCCGATTTGAACGGTCCATGCGTCAAGAGAGCTTCAGAAATGTCCAACATAAGGTGGGACATGGCTGGATGATATGTGATTAATTGTGATATAGGAGATTGTATCAATATATAATATCATATACACGGATATGAATATGGAATCCTGCGCTCGCCCACCTCAAAATTGATCCATTGAAGGCTCCTTGAAAGTCGTCATTCTTCGCACCCATCCCCTTCCATTCCTATCACCCACGGAACGCTTGGTAGTTCAGCCGCGGGAAATGCTGCGGTTGCGGTGTACCTGGGCTTTTTGCGAAAAGCCGTCGGTCGGTCAATCTCAATGAGCCATGTGCTGTCGGCTGCAGTGGGTTCGGGCTTAGAACCAGACGACTCAGGGTGAGTTGGATCAGTTTGATCATGCTATGTTTTCATACTGCGTGTCTCCGGCGGCGCCTGTCTCAGAGAAACCAGGGACACAGGACGGTGTGATCGAATGATGCTAGGGCAAGCCTTTTTGTGCAAAGCAGAACATCATTCAAAATGCTTGGCTTGAGGTGGAAGAAAGACACGAGGACAAGCAATCCTGGACATGTTTTTCAAGATTTGTTAAGATGCATCGCATTCCCAGAAATATCTGATAGGAAAATCGGCAGGGAACAAAAACATCCTGGTGAAAACATGAAAAGAACAGGATTTCGGTCAGATTTTCTCATGAACCACCGCTGTGATGTTTATAATTCATTCGCGTTGATGATGTTGAGCCACCCATAAACTGACACCTCTGATACTTTGAAATTCACATTGAAAAATGCGCAACTCCTTGTATCACTTGACCACAACTGGCTCCTGTTGCGAAACGCGCGTAGCTTCTGGGATGGGGTTCTCTTGACAGAATGTCACCAAAAACTGGAAAAAACGAGCCGTGGTGATGGAGATGGATCTGGGGCAAGTTCGGGTGAGGGTTCAGATGCTTTTAGATTCTCAGTTCTTTGGAAGATACCACATGACTATCCACAACCTCAGTTTTAGCGACGATTGTGAATAACAGGCAGAGTGGTAGAATTGGGAATTGGTGGTTTTCCTCGCAACGGGAGTGCAATAAATCGTACTTTAGACAATACACCATTCGGATTCGGGCATTGAAGCATTACTTGTTAGTGGCCTTCGACACTTTTTTATTTTCCAGCCTACTTGGGATGATGGGTTGATTGATGAGCATATTTTTCAAAGCGGGTTTAAACCGCCGACGAGATCCCCATGATTAACGACCAAGCACAATTGATCAGCGACCATATTAACGAGTATAGTGTCTAACTACTGTCAATCACCAAGAAGATTAACCAACAATAGCCTACAATGACCAACAACAATGGCGGGACTAATGACCAGCAACCTTAAGTAGTTGAACCCACCAAGCACAACATGATCGGCTCCTCATACTGGTCCCAATATCCACTCATTCGATTTGCGTGAACAACAACCAGCAGCAACTAATAATGACGTTTCAATCTGAGAAGCCAACTGATATCCTCATTTTGTGGTGCTCATAGTGGAAACAATCACGCCTCGCATTGCCGCATCGGTGCGGGACCTGAAAACAGAAGCTTTGTTGTCTTGTTCCGCCAGATTTTCAGCTCAAGCTGGGCAGATTTTGTGCCACAGCTTCTTTGAGCACAAGCTTTACTGATCCGATGGTTTCTCATGGTTTCTCGTTCCACCTGGGTGGCACCACCCGAGGTCATGGGCACCATTTAACACCTGCCCTGGGGCGTTTTGACGGAGATGTCAATACCTCACCCGACGGATAACTTGGAGAGAGGCTCACAGTGTAGGTTGTTGGGCCGTCGGAAGAAGTTCTGTGCCTTGGTTCCATGATGAGCCCCATCATGCACACCTCTAGCATGTCCTGGACAGGTCCAACTTTCAGTTTTGAAGTGTCATGACACATGAGGAAAGCAACACCAACCTATCACCAACCTTCAAGTCATTTCGAAATCAAGTCACAGCGTTGATTTCTTGGATTTTCCAACCAACCCGAACCGCTATTTACCGTTGGCCGACGACGCCCCTCTGATCATCGCTGATCCTTGGCTCAGAGCCATGGAGTTCGAAGGCAAAACCGCGCTCTGGGAACTGGATGCCATTGCCTCGGGCTACACGCGGAGCCTTCGATTCATTGGTTGGTTGTGTTGGTTGGCTAGGCATATCCTTGCGCGTATGTTGGTACATCATGGCCATTGTGATATGGCAATTGATGACAGTTGGTGGCCTACCTGTCATTGAAATTGGCTGTTTGACCAGTGATGGTTAATGATGTTTGATCATGGTTTGTGAATGTGATTGCCGGTTGAGCCGATTGGCTGCTGGTCATGTGGAAGTCAACCTTACAGGGACAACATCAACCGGGTTGGTGACAGCCAGTTACCAGTTGCTGATTCGGCGACGAGTCCTGGGTGCCCTTGGAGCTCCCAACTGCTGAAGCCTATGATTCTTGGATCAATCTCAAGGATGTCTTTGGCAGAAGCCGGGTCCAGTCGTGAATTCTTGGAGCACCCAACAAAACAAAGGGCTTAGTGAAAGTTTCAGCTTTGATCAGCTGTATATCAAGCATTTGGGATCAGCTCCCTTGGCTTCAGATCAACTGGCACCTACAAGTAGAGTCAAATCTGGACAAGAGTACACCAGAAGGCAGCAGCTATGCACCTATCCCGATTCTTTTCGCTGCCACGCCTGATCTTATCGGAACTCTGGATGCTCTTATTGACACCGTTAAAAGGGGGGTGTTGTTGCCAGAGGCGTTGGCTGATTGGGGTGGCACTTGTTTCACCAAATGATGGCTCGCAGGGCGACGACGGCGCAGACGGCGGATCGGGGTATGGCGGCTGAGCTGCAAGACACGAACGAGGAAGAGAATGTTGGGGTTGGTTGGGGTTGGTCCGGGTTGGTTGAGTTGGAACCCATAGACTATGCGGCAAAGAACTGAGCACTGGAAACAGATTGAGGCCACTCTTCATTGCTCAAGTTGATAGTTGGCGATATTGTCAAGGGGGGCAGGGCTGATTGACATCTATTTCTCCGAAGATCAGCAACTTGGGGGGGGCACCTGCTATCCCTATCATATTGGGATTGCTCAGAACGTGACTGATTGAGAGACCTCGGCACCATCACCCGGAGGAAAAGTAGAAACACCGAGGTGGTTCCCAAGTGGAAACACCGAGGTGGTTCCCAAGTGGAAAGTCCTGGGCTTGTTTTGTTGAACTTCTCTGGGATAACCATCAGCAAGCAAAAGGCCACCTGGTCTCTGAAGCTCTGAGGCTTTGCGGCACTTCTTTCCTGTTGACCAGTGCCACTTGTCACCGCGCCGGGTGGCTGGTTCCGTGCGGGTGTAAGGTGGGGCCCTCTAAGTATAAGTTGATTCATAAGCATATGGTTGTTCCTATCCATTGAACATTGCTCAAAGAATCTGTGACAAACACTGGCTACACGCAGTGACGCCCAGGGATTTGCCATATATATATATATGTATAGATATATATAACATTATATAAATATGTGTGGATGCATATCTAGATACACCAAAGCCAGTACTTACACTAGTTATAGACAAACTTAGCCAACTAGGGGGCCCTCTTCGTGGTAGGTCGGAATTAGTGATGAGTTGATAACTAATTAAACACAGACAGAATCAGGGGTTTTGTGATATGAGGAGAACTGGTTGCGGGATTCTAAAGTGCTAGTTTGTTTAATCCTTTTTGGTGTGAAGGCATCTGATTGTGAGTACACTCCGGCCATCATTGCAAGATTTCTAAGATAGTTTTCAAACATTGCTTAAGGTCAATCAGACCAGTCGAGTTTGCTTGCCAGTGAGTATGAATGCAGGAAGTCCAAACAAGGTTGAAGTCCACACATGTCGATTCTTCCGCGGGACATGTTGATGACTCGTGAGCGTGGCAGCGTGGCATATGCTTCCCCCAGGAAACACAGGGCTCGAAGCATGGAAGCCCCTTTGTATGTGCCGTTTTGTTACATTTTCAATAACCACAAGCACCAGTCATGCTTCCCATTTGGGATGTGAAAGTTACCATGGGATTGAGCTAGCACAGCTTGCGAACTGGCAATACATCATCAGCTCTCCCGTAACAGATGATGGAGATCCATTTGGTGATATGCACATACGATACGTTGACACGATCTTAAACGTGTGTATCTTTATATGTGCACATGATTATTTGTCTATATCATAATCTATCGTATAGTTTCTGTATACAAAGTACTAGTACACTGATACATTCTATTCTTACATAGTGTCACAAAACACTATCATATGCTGGCATTATTTACAAAAGACCATTTTCACTACTTACGTATTACATGTATTATGCACAGGTATTGATATTTGATTTCATTCAATCTGATGATTACTATATCACACACACATGCACACATATTATTATATATTCATATTCATAAACAGATACATGCGCATATCATTTACACAATTCAGCATTCTATAAGCGAACAGGATAGGCATCGCATGGTAAACTGACTGTCCAGCTCAGGCTGTGAATTTTGTCACTCGGCGATTCGCGTGCGGCACACGAAGGAACTGCACCATGTTAGCTTTGAGATGTCCTGAGTTATATAGTTTGATTCAGTTTGAGTTCGTTTGTTTTCTTTTCCTTTTGTTCTGTTTGTTTTCATTTTTTGTTTGTTTGTTTGATGCGTGCATTTGTTTGCAAGCTGCTGCTATTTGAGTCATGTTGCCAACGATTTGCGCGAGTGATTCTCTTCGGGAAATGTACAGTGCAAGCTCCCCATCAAATGGATGGCCAAAGCTGGCGTTGTGTCAGGTCGTTGGATTTGATAAAGCAGATCCCCCTTCACCAAATTTGGAAGTAAGCGGAAAAAGAATACATGTTGTCTTTTGAGGGTCCAGGTAATGTGTGCTACCATTTCTTCAGCCGGAATGCAAGTGTGCTTGAGATGCAATTTGGAGGTCACCATCCCAACACAGAAGCTAAATGAAGCTAAGAAGACAACAGCCAGCGCCAGAGGTCCCTCGCGCAGGGATGTTATCGACGCACCGATTCAGGATTGCTGGTCAAGGGCAATATCGATTGGGACTTTCATCGTCAGATGTAAGGTTGTTTCATAGTCATCGATTGGTTGTTTCCACATGTTCTTGTTATTCATTGACTCTCAGCAAAAACAGTGTTCATCAGGGATCCATACTAATAAACCAACCCCCAGTTTACCATAAATAGCTAGTGATTCATAAAACTGGGTGGTTTATTCAGATGGATCTCCTCTCCGATTTGTCTGTTTGAAGTTTTGTTCCCACATGTTGTCACTGTCGAGTGATGAAGCGCTCGCCATGTGGCTTTGTCGATGCCTTGTTGGGTGGCTATGGGCCATCGGATAGACCATGGTAGAGCCAGTGTGGAAGTAATGCCATAATTTTGGACGGCTACCCAATGTTGATACAATTGGGTCATCCATGGTGCTGCGATGAACACCGAATTGATTCACTCGAAATCTGACTCTCCAATCTGGCCTCGTCGTGGTCCTCGTCGTCGTCGTCGTCGTCGTCGTGGTTGCTGCTGCTGTTGCTGTTGTTGTTGTTGTTGGTGGTGGTGGTGGTGGTGTTGGTTTGCTGCTCTTCTGTGTTTGTTTTGTCTTCTTTGGTTTTCTTGATGGCGATGCTGGTGATGGTGGTGGCCGTGGTGAAGATGGTGGGTCTTCTGAGGCCTGGCACAAGAAGGCGAAGGTGGCTGCATGGGTCATGGTCAACCCGGTGAGAAAGAGCACCCTAAGTCACTGGTTGACCACAGTTGACCCTGGTCCCTCGTGTGGTTGACCAGGTGTATGGAGGTACCACCGGTGGTTGACAACCACTAGGTTGTCAAAAGCCATGGTGTAGCCCTCAGTCACTGGTGTTTCCCTATTGATAACGTCTATCATTGGAGGTGGTACCACCATTTATGAACAAACTCATGATTTTTTTACAGCCTGCGGAACCTATCATGAACAAACTGTCAAACATCATTTCCGGAAGAATAGATAGCTGTTCGGGTTTGTAAGCTGTTCTTCATCTCTTTAAAAGCTTAAACCGTTGACAAACCCAAACTTCAGAGACGGCCCAAGTTTTCACCCGATTGGACGCACCTTTGCCGCCTCGAAGGGCTGGAGGGTCGTGTGGGATCACTGCGATGCGTGGTGTTTTGTGTGGCCCTTGGCCGTTTTTGTTCAGGGGAAACATGCTTACAATCCAAAGTTCCCGGCTGGTTCTCCTTCCGGAATCCTCCCGGTCCTGTCTGATCTTTTGGTCACTCCCTTCTGTCATCCAATGGATTGTCATCAGCAAATTTGATTAAATGTCATCGTCACACAGATTCACAAGATCGACTCTCAATACACATGTCGCCATCACATAGTACAGGGTAGTGCAGGGTAACTGCCATCCAACACAGGCGGTCATTGCCATCACATTGATCCTCAGCGTTTTTTTTCATAGATCTCCCTGGACATCTGGGGATACCATCACCCAAGCACGAATTCTGGCTGGTGGTTGAGAGGCGTCCCTAGTGAACCGTCATCAACCTCTCTAGTGAACAATCATCAACCTCTAATGAACCATTATGGTAGGGTAGCAAAGTCTTCGGAACAAACATGGCTGGCCATGTGTGGCGACGGTCCCAAGTCATGGCCAGGAGCCAGTGGTGGAGGAGACTGTGGTCGAAGAAGTGGAGGACGTGATGTTGTCCTACTTCTCAGACCCCAAGGCTCCAGCTGCTTCCCCCTGGAGAAGTGATGGGTTTCTGATGGGTTTTTTCCCACCAGGTTGAAGGAGGATAGACTTGCGGCGCGGCTTGTTTCGCTGAGATGTACGTCTTGTGGACCAACTATGCCCGATATTATATTGATTAAGTGGTTCTGGATTTGGTTCGTTGTGCATCACTGGCGGCAAAAAAACCAGAAAATCGGGGATGGTTTTGGACTCACGGGAGATCCAACTCTTGATATCTCCACCATATCTGACGGCAAATCACCACCTATTTCCGGGTAAACTCATGGTGGTTTATAAAGAGCGGGATCTGTCACTAAATTTTTGTGTTATCTCGATGTGCAGCCAAAAACACCAGCAGTTGTCTGTTGCTGAAATCACCCATGTCTTTTCAGATGTTGTACATATCAACATGTCCTTGTTTGGTGATGACACTTGGCGTTATTTTCGATTCCTGCTGATCATGCACCCATGCACTATTGGGTATGTCACATCTATGTGTTGCATAGTGTGGACTGTATCTGATTTTGCTGCTGACTATCATATACTTGGCCGCAATCATTCCTGCACAAACCACCGCTATGTGACAGTGTTGGTGTTGGTTGCTATTCAAGCATTTTGTTTGCACTTCCATTCTGGACACGTGCAACTTCGGGGAGGCTGATCACTGATCACCATCAACCCGCTTCATCGTTGGGGGCGATTTAAGCATCGATTTGTGGATCACCAACATCACCAACCTGCGGAGAGTTTACCCATCATCCCCATTATCTTGGGAAACACGTTGTGTCATCGCACCGAAAAGGTCTTCGAAATCTCAGAAACATTGGGATATAACTCACTGCTGTGGCAGCGCGGCTGGTACACCATCAACGCATGCCCCCTTGAACCATGACGCATGGGGAGGGGCGCCCCCCGTGGCATCAACGTCGCTAGGTCCTGGCATACGCAGGTGTGGCGGCTGCTTGGCTAAAAGAGCTGGGCAGATCAAAGGGTTAGATCCAGCTCTGAGCCATCACCAGATTTTCCATGGCAGTGATTTACATTTGGATCTATCACGATTTGACAAAGGTGTAAAAACCAGCTGAATATAGAGTGTGGAATAGTCTGGAACTGCATATTCATGCATTTTATACATTGTCTTACTGCAATTGTGCACTTGGTACCGCCAGTTGTAATGACTATTTAAGGCTGCAATAACGACATATTGCGAGGATGGAAAATAATCATCCGAGGGAAGAAAGTAAGGATGAAGAGAAGCAGGGAAGCATGGAAGTGCAAACTGATGGTTATCAAGAGATTTTCCATTTCTTTACTTTAGATTTTCCCATCAATCCAATGACTTCGAGTGACGACCTGTTGTGCGACCCCTGAAGTTCGCCGGTTGCCGAAGTTCCCACGGTGTCCCACGGGGTTCCCTGGCGAGGTCATTCTGCTGCTGTTTTGGTGCAGACACCGTTCTGTCCAGGCGGTTGGGATTGGCGATTCACAGGAGGAACACACCACCCCGGGTGGTTAATGGTGGTTTAAATGGTTGAAAATGGTGGTTTAAAATGGTTGAACATGGTGGATTTTTATGGTGGTTAATGATGGTTTGTAGTGGTTCATGATGGTTTTTGGTGATTAATTTATGGTGTTTTTTGCACATGGTCAACTTTGATGGGGGTAATGTTAGATCCATCTGGGTAAAGCGCTGATGTTTGGGATAAATCAGCATTTGTTTGCGGTTAACTGGGTGTGGTTTGTTTTGGATCTACACTACAGTTGGACGAGCCGTACTTGTTAATCATGGTTGACTCATGGGGAACTGTGGGTTTCTGCAACAACAATGCAGCAGTATTCGTATATCTACCAACTATAGGGGTTTCTTAAACTTGGGACCCTCCAAAAATGGATGGTTTCCTACCATAAATGATTAGCATTGGATGATTTGGGGTACACACCATTTTCAGAAACCACCATTTGTTGTCGTGCGGTATATCCGTTGCCAGGGTGGTATATCCCGCAAGCTCAGCAAACGATCATAGTGATTCCCAAGGATCTTAGCATCGCCTACCATTGGCGCAGGGTTGAAGGCAAAGCTCGGGAGTCAAGGATGGACCCAGTTTTGCTGCCTGCTATCTTGAAACATATATATCTCAAGTAAATAGGGTGCAAAATCATGATTGTGAAGAGATGATCTCACCAGAATTGCTATATTGCTTGATAGTGTCAGTCGTTAAAAATAGCAATCCAGAATATGTTTTATAGAAACCCAGGAAACGCAAGACCCAGACTGAATGGTCAGGCGTAACTCGTTGAAACCACTCTCCAGTCGCCAGAGCCGAAATGGGACGGAAACCCACTACAGCCTTGTTCGAGTTGGACTTGAGGCATTTTCCAACTCGTGTTTCTGAATTGTTTATTTATTTGCAGTGCTAGAGTGCTTGAAGACTCTCAAGAAGTAATATTTCATAATATTTCACGAGTTTGTTGGCTTTAGGTTTGTTCCAAAGTCCTTTTTCTACGTACTTAAAAACCGTTTTTTGGTGCGAGTACCAACATGTAACAACTATCAGCAGCGTAAAACGCATGCGGCACCAAAGTTCCTTGAACAACACAATTTCACAGAAAGACTAGCTGTTGATTGGGAGGGAGGGGTTGGGAGCCGGGTATCCACGGCTATCCTTCCAAGGGGCGAGTGGTTTGAAAGTGTTTGGGGAAGCCACCAGGAGGTTACTGGAGCCCTGTGTTGAAGCTCCAGGGAATAGTACAGTGTTCGCCACTGTTCATTGGCATTTTCTTCGTAACCAACTGATGAATCAGACTGATAAACTGTCTATTTGGCTAATGCGAAATGTTTGCAAAAGGTGTGTCCCCTTGAGTTGAGATATGGTTAAGATAGTCTTTTCAGATCCCCTTGAGACACGTCGTCATGTTGAGTCAGTACCCCAACGTCAAGGATGTTCACTGGCACTGGGTACCCACAGCCTTGTTGGCAGCTGGGTCATGGGGCCAGCTGGATAGGAGTCAAGACGCCTACGGCGGCCATACCAGCGGCTTGGCACTGTGCAATCGACCCCGGGGGATGACATGGTTGGCCATGGCTAGCTGTAGTCCCATGGTCAGTCCCATGGTGAGCTCGACTGCCCTTGCAGGTTAGGCAGCTTTCCAGCGCCCAAAATCTGAGAATATTGGTCGTCTCAGGTGCTGACGGGCGCATAGTATTGCATGCTCATGCTTTGCTGGCCTATGCGTTGCGCACAGGTGTGAACTCAAATGCTATGCCTAGAAACATCCAGCCTCATCATGCAGGCTAACACTTCAAGTTACACAACTATATCTGGGAAATCCAACCAACAGACCCAAGACGTAGGCGACTGATCAACACGACATTCTCGGAAGATTTATGGTTGTTACTGTAATGATGCAGTGAGCAACCGTGTATTCTCGATGCCTAAAAACAGATTGAAACCATTCCCACTAATATCCACGAATCATGGTTGATGATCGCTTATTTGCCATCATTTTTGTTGTTGGTTGTTAACATGCCCCTGCTATTGTAACCATTCCCAAACACGATGTACATAACATCATGCACCGTTACTACATAAGCCCCTACCACTGTTGCTGATCATCCTCCACAGAGGCTGTTCTTTCCCTCGAATCGCCGCATCCAAGGCTGTCGGAGGACCTATCTTTTCTCAAGGCCAGGCTGAGCGGTTCGAGCAAATCTTTGGTTCGCATCAGATCCTTACCGTGATATATTCATGTAGATTTGGGTGATTACGAGAGTAACTTTGGCTCGTTGGCTAGAGGATTTGGTTTGGTGTCCTTCCACCTTGGGTGGTCTCCGTGAAACCGCTCCTTTGGAGCTGCTTTGGCTGTTCATTCATGACACTGGATGTTTACCACCGTATCGTGTCCGTGGTGTCTGGGGATGGTCAGGTTGCTGCCCATTGGCTAGTTGTCCCTTCTTTGGTTGTTCTTTGGAGGTCTTGGTTGGATTCTCTGCGATCCGTTTCTGTTAACGGTGTTCCCTTGCTTCGCGCAGGAAGAGCTGATGCGGTCGCTTCCTGGCAAATCGGCTCTGGGGATTTTCACGTCGTTGGTCGCGTCATGCTTCCCGACGTTGTTTTCACAGACCTGGCTGCTCTTTTTCGGAGGGGTCCTTCTCTGTGCCCTTTGCGACTGCCGTCTTTCTGGTAAGTCACTTTGGTGGATTGCTAACTCACACAAGCCGGTCGGTTAGCTTTCCAGCATGAACCTTAAACTTTGGCTCGCGCATGGGAGGGAAAAAGAAGGTGCTTATGAGTGTACCATGTGTTTGCTACACTTGTATTTGAGTGAGTGTAATCAATATGGAGGAAATACGCAAACAGAAATGTGTAGTGCTGAAGTTTATTTTCGTATATACATCTATCTATATGTTTTCACAGTGCAAAAAATACAATCTGAAAACACCCAGGTAAAAAATCACACATCCATGTACATGACGCGATGAGATTTGTTAACGCGCTGGGGAAAACGGGATGTGTTAAATACACATGCTGGTTGCATCCTGAATCTGGTTGTATCTTATCCCATGCCCAATTCTACAGATTTCCAACATCTTCTTGGTGATCTCGTCACTGTTAGTTTGGTGAGGTCCAACCATCATTCTTCGGGCAGTCTTCAGCACCACCAACGCATAGGTCCATCACCAACCAATCGCCCAGCTGGATCTGCAGGATGCTGACCTGGCTTCCTTACAGAGACAGCTGGAAACTGCCATCCTGTGGTTGCAGGAACGGCGCGGCGGCGCAGCCCATCTCGATCAACATGTGCTTGGCACGGTCACAAGTTTCATGTGTATCAGGTCAGTCAAGATCCATTTCCATTTTTTTATGTATGCAACTGGTTTCCGTAGATGGGACAGTCCATTGAGCCAATGGTGATAAGGGATCTACTTTGTGTATCCTTATGTATTTATTTGAATACATCACAATACAATACAACTATAATATATAGATTCTAGCAGAACTGCCATTTCTCCCTCACCTTGTTCAAACATGTTAAAACTGGATCGCACTTGAAATGACTCTCCCGGCTCAGGAGACCGTGATTTTGCCCATCGACAAACGTTTGCCAGGAAGGCCCTTCGAGTCACTTTGGCTGCATTAGCGACACCAAGCTTAGCTCTAGTTGAGAGGGAGCGCTTGGAAGCCTGGGGTATCCATGGCTATCCTTCCAAAGGGCTCTGCTTCCCGAGGAGATACCAGGAATGGTGTACAATACCAGCGCTGCTAAATGAAACCCTCGCGGAGACACTCGAGTGTGAATGTAAGAATCAAGTATTCAAAGCCATCTTGGCTGATGGTTGCACATGGACTAGGAGGAAAATGTGAGAACACTTGCAAGAACATATCATCCAGCCACATTGTTCGTCAAAATATTGGAATCTTGGAAAAGAGGACAATATCCTTGCCAATCATTCCACTCAGACCGTGAAGAAAACCCATGTCTGTATATTTATACATACACACCACCAGAGAATTCCCAACACAATAACATCAAAAGAGTCTCGTTCTTCAACCAGCAAAGCTTCGGTGAAAACAGGAACATGGCTGTCCGCCTGCAACGCTGGTGGAGGAACTGCTCCCGGAAACAGCGGCTGATCCTCCCAGGTGGTTGGAAGATCAGTTTCTGTTGGTAGAACTTAATTGAAAGGCTCCATGTGGGTGTTTCGTAAACGAGAGAATCCCCAAAGTGGATGTTTTGTTATCATAAGTGATGACTATTGGATGACAAAATGGAATTTTCATTGTTGTAAATGATGACTATTGGATGATAACTGGGGGTTACCCGTAACTTGACAAACACCCATCTTATTTTCCAGCAGGGTAGCCATCTGCCGAGGTTTGACATGGCCATCTTCCCGTGCAAGCCGACGGTGTTGATGATCGGCAACCATTCCTCGGGCAAGTGACTCGCACGCCTGAAGGGAGTCAGGTGATCGTGTTAGTAGCACCTCCAAAGCAACCAGTGGGTGGTACCACTGCCATGGAAAAGCCCAACCATTTACTAGGGGCATTATTCTGGTTCATAATAAGGAATGATAACCAACAATAATGGTTAATTAATTAAGCAACTACTAGTTGGTGGTCTCACATTCTGTTCCCATGGGTTTCTGGGATGGTCGGTCGATTGACACACTATTTTTCAGAGAGGGGTTGAAACCCCTGACCAGTTGAGTGTTTTCTCTGGAAAACGAACGGATGGAAACCATTTCTGTTCCGACCAACCACGGCATGCCTTGGAACCATTGATGTTTCAGTGTAGAAGCCAACCAGCTTCTTTTGGCCATGGATCTGCAGTGGGGGCTCCTGTCCGTTTCACTGTTCGGAAGTTGATTCATATCGACCTTTTATCTTTCCAAAGCTGAATTATTGTTGATGCATTCCACCATTGATCATAGCTAGACCGCCATCAATTTGCCCGCCGTCGCGAAGTAGCAAATACTAAAGCATAGACCATTACGAACCACTATTTGCCGTTGGCTGCTCAGAGGGGTTGGATATACTATCAGTATAATCACCAACAAAAACCAAGGATTTGAACCCCTCTCCAATGATCCTTGTTGGTCTATCCCCCTGTTGCTGCTTGTTGTTGCTTTGCACCACCAGCACCACTTAGCCAAACATTACAGATCATTACCAACTCACCAACCATTGTATTTATATATAGTGCAGCATTCCCGTGTTGTTGATATTGTTGTTGTTGTTGTTGTTGTTGCTGCTTGTTGTTGCCATCCAACGTATACGCATATAGATATTTTGCATCTGTTTGCATAAATAAGTAAACACATAAAAAATGAACACCGAAAGGAAACAAAAAACAATAGGTTCAGTATTTCCCTTGATATTGTTATTGTTGCCATGTCACGTATACACAGAAAGATGTTTTGCATTTGTTAGCAGACATAAATCAAATGAACAAATACATGAATAAGCAAAACATATATATATATATATACATACACACACATATACACACATCTATATATATATATATATAGATGTGTGTATATGTGTGTGTATGTATATATATATATATATATTTATTACATAGATACATTTCTGACAGTTCCACATGCATTGGTCGTTCCTGTTAGTTCGCTGAGCCCCATAAACAGCGGCCTCTCCCGTCCCAGGTCCACCTTCATCAATCGAATGATGGGCGTCCAAGTGCAAGAGCCAGGGGGACCCAGGGGGGACCCACGGGGGGACCCACGGGGGACCCAGGTGCCGGGGCAGGAAATGCTTCAGTGGTGGTGGTGGTGGTTCATTGGTGGTTCATTTGTGGTTGATTAATTTATGTGAATTGTGGTTGATTAGTCAATTTGGGTTAGCGGTTTCACCTTCAAGTATCTTTGAGCCAGAAAGTGTAGGGCTAGATGCGGTGTTGGTTGGATATGTTCACTCGCTGCTGGTTTGTTTCAGCCCACATTTTCACCGACGTGCTCCGATGGGGCGACCAAGGACGGGCGTGGCTCCGACGGATGACGGTTTCACCATCCTGGAAAGAAGCGAGGAATTTGAACAATTTGAGGACCCAGGGAACGGGGCGATGGATCCAACATTCAGATGCAGAGTTTCACCATGAGTTTATCATGGTTCAAGGGAACGGGGCAGTTGCTGCCAACAGAAACTCTGATTCAGTTCCGCAAATACAAGGGGCGTGTTTGAGGACAAGAAACTCTAATTGGCTCCAAATTCTACCCCCACAGCAACCAGGTCAGCTTATATTTTTTTGTTCCCGTTGAGCAGAAGAGGTCCTCAGGCTGTGTTGGTACCAACCCCTAAAAAGAGAGTGCTTAGCTGATGGTTCATCACGTTCGTTGATGGTTCATATCAGAGGTCAATGGCAAACAAAAACCCATGAGCAATTCTCCAGCTGTTAAGAAATCACGAATGTGTGGAGGTGAGCTTTGGATCTCTGAAAAACAGTTGTGGTGGAAACCACCTGGCCCTGGCCTTGGATTTTTTGATTTCATGGTGAGCTGAGCGAAGTTGATAAGGCCTTTGCCATGCTTGAATCTGTTGTTGGGCGTGACCTGGACATCTGCTGGCACAAAGATTGGCAGATATTGGTATTCAAGCTCCGGCGGTAGATCATGATGTTTATGCCATAATTTGGTTCGGAATCCCCAAATCCACAGACCCATCACCAACAAACCACAACAAATAACATGGGTGGGTGGTCCAAAATCCATAGATTCCAACCCTGGTTTGGGGTGACCTGCGCTATGCGCGTGGGACACGGCCACGTGTAGCCTTTGCCCAGCTGCAGGACGGGCCGACCATCACTGGCTGCTCCGAGAACAAAGCTTTCCGGGACAGCTGGGTCAGATTCTGCCAGGCATTGTCTGGTTGGTGGTTTCAAACATGGGGGACCTGTTCCGCGCAGCCGCTCAGGTACCACGCAGGCGAAAAGGTGCGAAAAGGTGGTTTCAAACATTTTGATTATTTTCCCTAGTAGTCATTATAACCATTGGTTGGTTGACAAGCATATTTTTCATGGGGGTGGTTCAACCACCAACCAGTTGTTTTGGTTGCAGTACGGGAACGGTCATTTGTCCAGCTAAAGATTCAAGATTCGTTGTTTTGTCGACTTTAGCTTGGACTAAGATTTCTAAGATTAACCATTGGACATGAAGATATTCAAGGTGCAATTTCTTCAACTTCTGCGAACTTTAACCATTGTGTCGCGGCTGATCATCATTCAACTGATGATTTTGTGCAGGGGTGAACACTGAGGAACTTGATTGGCTTTTCTGCCATTCCATCCCAGTACCCTCCAGATGTTCTGCTATTCTACACATAATTGGCATGAATTGAATGCAATTCCATTGGTTTTGATGGTGGCTCCAACAGGTTCCGTGATCCTCATTCCATTTGCTGATTCCTTCGGCGATGAAGAATCTCCACAATACTGATTCCACTCATTGGTCAAGCCACGTTCATTGTTTTGCAATGATCTTGAGGTCCACCGTGTTCCCTACAATGGGTTCTCAATCTGTCACTACTTTGTGCCACCTTCCCTACGGCTCTCTGGAGCTGCCATGCTTGGGCAGCTGCAAAAAGCAGGGATATCAGTCACCACTCAACCTTGAACCATTCCTGAACCATGAACTAAGCATCAACCAGGTAACTGAAGTAGCATCCTGGTTGGTGGTTTTAACATGTTTTAACCATTTTTTTAATTTTCCCTATGAGTTATTAACACATGGTTCAACCACCAGCCAGCATCAACCGCGACGTAAGCATCAACCAGCAGCCCATGGCTGGTGGTTGGATGGAAAGCCCTCGAGCTCCAGGAGCTCCAACGCTTCGGTCGGTCCTTCTTGGGACACACCCGACGCAAGCGGATGGTTCTGCCCAAGGACGGGCGACGCAACGAAGGGGTTGACCGTCGTGGGGATCGCTGGTGAAGGGATGGAAGCTCCAGGTCCATGAAGATGTCATTCACCAAGAAGTGGAACTTGGTGGGGATGGATGGATGATAGGTTGGTTGGTTGGTTTGTGTTGGCTGATTGGTCGGTTGTTTGGTTTCTTAACTGGCTATGAAACGGGTCCGTTATGAATCCTCGCACCCACGAAGTGGGAATTCGCGGCAAATGGGTCATTTTCATGGCTCCGGCGGCTGTGTGCTCGGTTGCATGGGGCTGGTGCTAAAATGCCTCAGTGGGTTCGTATCTTTTTTTCAGTTGAAGGTGATTTCCCCTGGCGACGGCTCCAAATTCCACTCGCGGGAAAAGTCAAAGTATGTAATGGTGCATGTAACAAAACCCCAAACTAACCAATCAACAACCAACAAATGAAAACACCTGCATAACAAACAACCAAGCCAACCAACCATCCAACAATTGTCGTGGTGACAGGCCAACCAAACCAACCATTGAAGACACCATTGATGGACCTCACAATTGCTGATGGCATGCTTGGGTACTTGCGTTGCCTCAAACCTTTGCCCAGTTTCAATGCCAACGATGGTGAGCCCAAAATATCTTTAACATCAACCACTAAGCATGATGAATAAGAGCCCATTATCAGCCATCTCCATTGCCAGTGGCTATTGGTTCAGTTTCTATTGGCTGCTTCATCAGCCCTTGTTACACACAACTTTACAAATTGTAGGTGGTAGATGATTAATGGTTAATCAATGTCAGTCATGTCCAACCAACCCTGTAAATCATGGTCAATCAACCTACCAGGTTCAATCTTTGAGAATGGTCGATCAGCCTATTTCAGGTGGTGAAGCATCAGGCTCCAAGATCCGATCAGTCACCACCTAGTAGATCCTGATCGGTTGATTCTCCATGGTTCAACCGTACGAGCCTAGTATCAGCCTGGTTTTGTTAACGGTGGATCCACCCAACCGCAATAGGAATACTGTTGGGTTTCCGTATAAGCCGAAGCCTAAGAAGACGGAAGCTAATGACTCTGACCAATGACAAATGTGATAATTAATACTATTGTAAGCCTATTGAGAACACAAGCCTATGAACATAGAAGCATATAGAAGCCCCTATTATGCATCACTAGCAACCATACAAGCCTATCAACATAGAAGCTTTCAATCTCATTTTCTCAAAATAGGGAACCCCCAGTTATCATCCAATAGTTGCTACTTATAGTAACAGTTGATGAACCCCAGTTATCATCCAATAGTTATCATCCAGTTGATGAACCCCAGTTATCATCCAGTTTAGTTACCACTTATAGTAACAAACCAACCATAGCTTTGGGGGTCCCCAGTCCTGGCTTCAGAAACCCCCCGAGGCGAGGCTGCGACAAGCGCACTGAGCGCCTCAGGACGCTGAGCTGCCCTACGGCTTGCAGTTGGTGGACACGCCAGGGATGATCGACCTGTGACTTGGGGCGAATCAACGTGGTGCAGTGGTGAGTGGTTGGATGGCAGGGCTTATGGTGGTTTTTATGGTGGGTTATGCTGGTTTATGTAGTTTATGGTAGTTCATGGTGGTGAACCAGCATGGTTGCTATCATTTATCATCATATTTCGTTGGTTAATGCTGGTTGCTGGTTGTTTTAGTTGCTTGTTCGGAGTTGTGGGCAATGGTTAAGAACAATGGCAATCAGCATCAAGCTTTACCATGCTTCACCAGACGGGGGTCCAACCCCTGATGAGCTGTGTATACTGTACATAAACTAGCTTTGAACATGCTGCCCACCCAGACATGGATGATGGGTTCCCATGGATTACCTCCACATTTGCCAACATATATACACATTTATTCATATATGGAAATAAATAGATAAATAGACAGATAAATAGATAAATCGATAAATAGATAGATAGATAAATAGATAGATAGATAGATAAATAGATAGATAGATAGATAGATAGATAGATAGATAGATAGATAGATAGATAGATAGATATATACATATATAAACAGATAAATAAATAGAGAGATAAATTTATGAATATCTAAAAATATATAAGTATACTTACAACACGTTGTACATATGACAGTCAAGATAGCACCGTTGACACCACGTTGTCATCGCTGCGCTGAGGCCTGGCAACAACCAGACGTCGAGCAAGGCACGGGGCTACAACTTCGTCGAAGTGGTGTCCGGAAGCTCGGGGGACCTCGGTGACCGAACTCGTGGGGTGGCCGGGTTCGCATGGGTTGCGATTTGGCAGTCGGGTGCATTGGATTGGTTGAAGGATTAGTGAATTAATAGTGGTTGTTAGTGAATTTACAATTAGAATGATGGATCGTTGATAGTGATTCAAAAATGATCAAAAATGGTTGTAGCAGTAATGACGATGGCTAATCATAGTCAATACTGAATAGTTTTTAAGCAAGCATATACCGTTTCAATCCGTTTCAGAATCATCGTTTCCGACATGGGTATGCTTCACCACCTAGTTAAACCACCTAGTAAAACCACCTGGTACACTGTAAACCACCTAGTTGCGATCCACTCTAAACCACCTAGTTAAACCAAATGGGTCCTTCACCACGGTGGTTTCCAGTCGATCTTTGTCCTCCGCCCAGTCGATGGTGGGCGAAGCGCTCGGATTTGATTTTGCTGCTGTTTGACCCCGACAAGTGCCTCGGATTGCGCAGGGGCTGGGGCCTGTTGGGATGGCTGGATGGCTGGTGGCTGGTTGGGACGGCTACAACTGTTGGGGTTTGCGGATCCACCAGCCTTTTCATGGATACGAAACACATGGAGTTTATGATTTTGATCTGTTTTGCAAACCTCATTACAAGGGCAATGATCCAAATGTGTGGCAGTCCGGACCGGGGTAGTTCAATGAGTTTCTTCAGAGATGGATGGCTCAGGCCTGGCACGACCGGTGAGACCTTGGAGGCCGGCTTTCCAGGGACCTCATGGTGGACAGCTGTGGTGGATAAGCCAGCCTTGGGCCTTACCAGGAAACTGGATGGTTGGGATGGCCCTGAGGATTTGGTTCACCTGAAAGCATTGGGGTTTCAGAGACTGCTTGACGAGTTGGCCATGGTTGTCTACATTTAGTACAGCCATGGTGGATGATTTATTCATTTACCGTTCTGTTTACATTATCTGCGGTCATTCACATGTTAGGATCATTTGGCCCTGGTTCGGATGGTTATTTACCATAGTAACTATACATTCCCCATGTAACTAACAGTTCCATTTCCTGATTCTACGGCTGGGATGAGAGGTCCCAAAGTTCTGACTGCGGCCAGCTTAGGGTAACCACTGCGAGGTCGTGAGCCAGCATTTCTCCACCATTGAGGGACATGACCTTACGCATCTTCACGCATATCATCAACAACATTCAGTCATTCTCAAGCATTGAGCAAATCATTCATCACCATGAAGTCACAAGATATGTGGCTATCAATAGCCTACATCTCTGGCCGTGAGCAAATCCCAGAAATGCCCAGTTTTCAGTGAAACTGTGACGTGAACGACTACCCATGGCTTGGGGTTGGTTAAGCTCTTGACCCATGGCCCTATATAGTTGGTTATGTCATCCCCCATCATTAACCATTCACCAGCTATAGTTAGCCACTAGGCTCCACCCAACCATAGTTAGTCAACCAGCTGCTCAAGCATTAATTAACCATTACCTACTAATCGTTAATGGTTAAGTACCCATCATGAACCACTAACCAGCCCGTCAACCAGCTGGTTAACCATTAACCATTAACCACTAACCAGCTATAGTTGGTTATCCCCCATGATTAACCATTGAATGGTTGACCATTGAATGGTTAATCACCAGCTATAGTTTAACTGAGCTATTTCTCCAACTATATGGCTGTGGGTCAAAACCCTTAGTCCCCCTGGTTCCCCTATCATTTACCATTGTTTCCCTTATTATTGGTTGGTCATTATCATCCATGATTGGTTGGTTAACTGCTTGACCCAGCTCGCCATATAGTTGGTTAACCCACCAGCTGGGTCGCTTGTTGAAGCGTTCCATACTTCAGGTCTTGACGAAATCGCTGGCCGGCTTGGACCACAAGTTCCTGGCGCGGGAGCGCAGCAGCGCTTGGAGTCGCGATCCAACACAGGGGCAGGGGGCTGTGATGGTTAGTGTTGGTTGATGTCCATGGTTAAGACTGGATGATTTAGATTGATTTATGATGGTCAGTGGTGATTTATGATGGTTAGTGGTGATTTATGATGGTTAGTGGTGGTTCGTAATGGATGGTTTATGATCCATCTGTGGTTGGTAAGCATGGTTGATGATGGTGTGTTTGCAACCACTAAGAGCGACGATTCTAGGGAGTAATAAGCATGAATAACTTCACTAACGTTTACCCACTAGTAACATTGCTTGATGCTGGTTAGTGTTGGTTCAGAACCACGAAAAGGCCACGAGTAAGCACATGGGTTGATGATTAATCGATGGTTACTAACTGCTGGTTGACAAGTAGTAAAACCAGCAACAACCACTAAAAGCATCAGTTAATGATGGTTAGTGTGGTTTAAGCTGTTTGCCAGCCAGTACCTTCATGATGGGATGACTGAGAGCCAACCATCATGAGCATTGGGCCAGTGACGATCGTTTGTGTTGGTGAAGGGTTTTAGGGTTTTGAACCATTTAGAAACAACATGAATGATGAGATACAACGATCATCAACAATAGACGAAAACAAGAACAGGAATGGTGGATATATCACTAACATTCACTAACCATGAACTATGACCCAACCAATGCGAACAATGACCAAACATGACCAACCCATAACCAACCAACAACAAACCATCATTATTAACTATCATTTAGCAATGAATTACCCAGTACTAACTAGTATGAACCATTAATAACCGTTACATAACTGTCATAAGTTACAACTATACTATTACCAGCAATCATTCTCAGCCCAGTACTAATCATCATAACCATTATAATGCTAGGTACTCGTTTCACTATACTACTATCCTGCGCATTGTCAGCCTAGTACTAAGTCTGACAAAGAACATATAATACTCCAGTGGTGCTCATGTCACCTCAGGTAGTGCTGAATAAAGTGGACCAGTTGGACAACAACGTGGACTTTGCGCGTGCCTTCGGCACTCTAGGCGTTTTCGCCGAAAGGGGCCAGGTTTACAGCGAATCAGAAGTGGTTCATGGTTTGTTTTAAACATCTCACTTATTTTCCCTAGTAATCACTAACAAATGGTTGGTTGACTAATCTTTTTCATAGGGGTGGTTCAACCACCAACCAGTATGTATATTTGTATATCATATGTAATCAGGAACTGTCAATTTCAGTGTGGTTTGGTGTATAGCCAGTAGATGCCAGTAGCATATCAACGGCGATTGATCAAGTACTGTAAATCATTGCTTGGTTACTTGGGCATTTGCTGAGGCAGTTCTTTCTCGAATACTTTGTGCCAGACTTGTTACCCTCGGCTGCTGACGTTGTGGAACCTCACCAGTTGTTAGATTTGTTGCTCAAGATAGGCAGAGAGGGATGGATTTTCAAGGTCCTTGCCGCAAACATCTCAGGGGCTCCCAATGTGTTCGGTGTACTCGGCAGTATCAGGCGGGGTGATTGCCGTTGTGGATGAATATGAAGGCAAGACGGCCACAGAAATCAAGCAGTTTCTCGCAGCTCGGGTAGGTGTCACCCGATTTCGGCAGAGGTTTTTCTTGGAAGATGCCTCAAGCGAAGTTGGAGATGGTTCAGTCTTTGCCTCAGACCCAGTCAGAATTCAGCTGGTCCTGTTGGAGTTTTTGCCGCCTGACGCCTTGGAAGATCAAAAAATGATAGCTGCAGCAAGGGACAACGATTCCAAGGTGCTTGAAAAGTTGCTCCACGAGCCTCGTGATCCAAATGTTGCAGGTGAAGATGACTGGACACCACTGCACTGGGCCGCATTCAATGGACGTGTTGCGCCCATGCACCTGCTGCTCGAAGCAGGTGCTCCAAAAGATGACCGAGACCAAGGAAATGAAGGTTGGACTCCATTGATTTGTGCAGCCTTCAATGGGCACGCAGAAAGTGTTGATCTGCTGCTTGAAATCGGAGTTGAAGTGAACTGTGCCATGCTTCACACCGGTGAAACGCCGTTGCACGTGGCGGCCTTCAACGGCCATCTGGCAGTTGTGCAGCTGTTGATCGGAGCTGGTGCTGACCTGAACGGCAGAACATTCCTTGGAACCACGCCTTTATTTGTGGCAGCTGAGAATGGCCAGGTTGAAGTTGTGCGGCTGCTGATTGAGGCTTGTGCTCTCTTGAACCTGGCAGCAGAGGATGGAGCCACACCATTGCATGTGGCAGCCCAATATGGTCACATTGAAGTTGTGAGGGTGTTGACTGAGGCCAGGGCTAATGTGATGGCTACAAGTGACCATGGAGCCGCACCCTTGCATGAAGCAGCTCGCCATGGTCAGGTTGAAGTTGTGCGGGCTTTGATTGAGGGCGGCGCTGATCTGAACCAAGCTGAAACAGATGGAGCCACAGCCTTACACGTGGCAGCTCGTGGTGGGCAGGTCGAAGTAGTACAGCTGTTGATTGAGGCCGGGGTTGACCTGACGGCCAGAACAGACACTGGAACGATAGCCTTATTTGAAGCAGCGTGGAATGGCCACATGGAGGTTGTCTTGGCATTCCGCGAGGCTATGGCTCCGGTCCAGCTTTTTTGGGCATGCATTTACGTTGCCCAGGCAACTGGTGATAAAGAGCTCCTCTCGTGGATCAAGGCTGAATGTGAAGCTGAATTGGCACGAAGAGAAGCGGCGATGTGATAGATATTAGCACTTACATCTCCCGGGCGAAAATGGCAAGGTTGTCTCTGTGGTGGTTTCATCATGCGAGCAGTGCTCTTGTTGGTTGACAGTTATCAATTGTCAACACAGATATTTGATCATATGAGAACTTCTGTATGCTGATCTACACAGCAGGGATTCCAACATCCAGGTGAACTTCAGGCAATCCCAGCTGATGCCAATGCATGTGACTTGTGACCAAATATCGCTAAATTCTTGGTGGATAAACCATCATTGGTTTTGGAGAACCTAGACAATTTTGAGTTGTGGATGATCAACCATTATATATCATCCATCGTTGATTCATGAAGCTGGGAAAAATGGGTTGGATCAAACACATAGATGAAACATCATCAAAACATGGTTCCAGTTGCCAGAACCCAATGGATTCTCGCTTATCACCAGATATTTTGATGAAGGGATTCTGCAGATTCTTATGGACTATCAATGCAGGACATTGCACGGCTGCCGAATCATTTGCTGCTGCGAGCCCAGTGTTTGTGCTTTCAGTGAGAACGGGGTGTAGCGAAAGCCTGCCCGATGGGAGATTCAAACACTATGTGGTGCGCGATGGTCCTATTTCTAGAAACACCAAAATCCAGTACCCAACTGAATGCCATAAAACTGAGTCGGATAACTTCATATAACTTTTGTATCAACTGCATCCCGCTGGTGTAGCATATTGCATCTCGAGAGCACCATCCATCTTTTCCATTCCGATATTCCGATGTTCCGGTGGGAAAAACTGCTTAAAGGATGCGAGCACCACGTGTGTTTGATTTGGCTGGCCGAAAAATCCACCATTGTAGAACGATTTCCCAGGGTTTTCGGAACAAAAGGTTGGATTTTCCATTGGCAGGCATGTTGGTTTACCAGAGGGTATTCCATGATATTCTCATCATTGGTTCACCCTCAAGGCAACCAGGTACGCCGTCCGTGGATGCTCATCATGGTATATCTACATGATGGTTTCTCAAGTCATAGGGAACACCCAACAAAGGTTGGCTTAGTACTAAAGGTGATTACCGGAGAGCGGTTTCAAACATTTTTCATTTTCCTCACTATTCACAATCGTTGGTTGGTTGACTCATGTTTTTCATAGGGGTGGTTCAACCAGCAACCAGATTAATATAAAAGGTGATCACTGGGGGTACCCCATTGAAACACCCACATTCACGAAGCCTGTTCAACCCTTTACCTGGTAAACCAACATGGCTGGCCAAAAAATCCACTATTTTGGCTGGCTGGAAAACCCGCAACGCGGGAAATCCTTCACTGTGGAATTCCAGCCTGGTCACCGTCGCAGGCTGGGCCTTGTCCAAGGTCATCCCACAGAAGGCGCGCCTGCAACGGTGCTGGTCACATACGAGCGGGCCGTACTTGCAAAGCTTGGGGGACGGATTCTGGCATGACTTGGTTTTAATTATAGAAGTTCATTTTTTACACTTGCGTCGGCCTTTTGAATTGACAACGACTCATGTGTTCATAGATAAGATAGGGTGCATAGATATTTACCTCCACTTCTGCACTTAACATGTGAGTTGTTTTTGGTGATTGGAGGTATTTGTTCACCATTTTGCACTGCTACATGCAAGCCACAGTAGGTACATAGATTCCATCAATTGTTATGAACCATTTGTGAAGGTGGGTGAGGCATTTTGAGCCCTGTCAGCTCTAGCCCAAAAGGCCCAGGGGGATTGATCAATCAACCTTGGATTCTGAAGTTGTATGAGCCACGTCAATCTTTTTGGTTATTTGGCATCCGTAAGAAGACAAAAACAACTTTAATGGTCAGTAAGGATCAATCTACAGGTCAGTATTGGTTATGGTTGAACCATCCCTGTATTGAGGTATGGGTTGTTCATGCTTGAAATATCCCTGGGTCATCCCTGGGTCATCTAAATGTTTGAGGTAGCCAAAGGACTTCATGAATCCGATGGATCTGATTGGGCTTCGCTCAGCTTCGCTCCAGGACATCCCGATGGTCTGGACCATGTACAACGAACGCAACGGTGGCCGCGCCGGTGGGCTGGGTCCGTGGTCCCATGGTGTAACCCCTGGGGGTCCCGCAACAGCACCTGCTGTAGGTTCCAAACGGCCGCCGCACGAGAACGAGCTGCCGTTGGAGGTGAGGGCTGGGGGCTGGGAGGGACCGCGCCTTGCGCTATGAAAGGATGCTTAATCGGAAGCCATAGAGTTACGTGGCCTGGAAGCTATATTTAGTGTAAGTGTATTTTATTAAAGAGTCATAAATAAAATGTCAGCTAAATAATGTCAGATGTCAAATAAGCTATCCAATGTCAAATAATGTCAGCTGTATTTTATTTAGTGTAAGTGTATTTTATGTAAGTGTATTATATTAAGATATTTTGAAGCATAGGCAAATGACAGTTGACATTATTTGACATTGGATATGACAATAAGACTACAAGTATTGATTGACCATCATTGTACCTGTGGTCATTAGCTGGTGGTTGTTAAGCATGGCCAGAAATAGCCAACCAATATTGACTGATAGCCATTACATAGCTAGTATAGGTGAATTGATATCCATGTTTGGCCATGACTGGTAGTTGCCAATAGCCATTACACTCTGGTAAACTAACCTGGAAGTGGAAAATCCACCACTCATACTGGTCTACCTTTAAAGAAAGAAGTGATATGTAGCTTCCAGATTAGTTTGCCAGAAGGTACCATGGTGGTAACTACTATAGCTATTGGTCATAGTTATTGGTGGCAACATTGCTACCAATATAGCTAGCCAGCCTTAACTAGTAGTTGCTTGAATTTAACAGATGGCTACACCACCTATACTGGTTACAATGTCGTAGCCAGTACCATTTACATACAGTGGTTGGTTGGTTCTGGACTCTCTGCTTGTTGCATGTGTTTTGGCAGACTGGACCTCTCTGCTTGTACAGTTTTGAGTTTGTGCCCACTTGGACGTTTCCACTGGTCTAAGGGACAGAGAGGGGCACAACAGCGGCAACAAAAAATTGCTAATTGATGCTACTGGCTAAAGTGTGGAGTGGAATGGAGACGAGAGGTTGAAATTTTGTTACACTCGTTTTGCAAGCTGATGCGCCGGCATGATGTTCACGTTCAATTTCCTTTGCTCTGCAAATTTATGCTACCAGGTGACCAACAATGTCGAAGTGGCACTGGTTTTGTAAACTGATGTGACGGCATCAAGTGAGGTGGGATGGCGATGGTCACGATACACCACCTGGTACTTTTGGAATATACCTGCCGTTATTATATTGGAATAACCGAATATTATGGAATATACCTGCCCGGTACATTCCAATGAATATACCAATGGAATATACCATTCGTTATTCACCGGAGTGAGATATGAACTTCCACCGGGCTGCGCGTCTTCCAGAGGCCTTCGCCGCCAACCGCAACGCGGTGGTGCGGGAAGTACTGCGGGCGAAGGCACGGGCCACCGCCCGGGGGGACCACGACGTTGGAGGAGTACTTGAGAGATCCTACCATTCTGGTGGTCAATGCTAACCCAGGATCCATAAGACCTGCTTTTCATGGTCTTACCATTGGTTGATGTTAGCTCATCACCAGCTTTTTTGAATGTAAATAAGCTGAATGTTCATTGATCGAAGCTGGTTGTTGAAACTGGTTATTGAAGCTGGTGATGGTTATAAGCTGGTGATTTCCTAGCATTTTGTCAATTGGAAGGGTACCAAAGTAAGAGGAAACCATGACTTCTGGGATGCTCCTATATTAACCAACTAGGAGTTTGGTAATCCAGGGTTAGCATTATTATGCATTATTCAATTTCTCATTGGCGCTTGCCTTTTTTACGGCTATGTTAATTGATAGTTCACTAGTGATGCATTGATGGTTTATTAATCCTAACTCGATGGTAGATATCAACCAATTCGCCTGTTGTCATATCATGTTCTGTTGATGTCATTGTGTACGCTTGCTTTCAAGAATTGTTGACTTTATTGTGACTTGTTCCCTCACCTCAGGATACTGTAGCTTCCAGACAGGAGCCCCCACGTTGAATGATGCTTGTGTCACGCGCAATGCCACTGGTTGATGATTTCTGAAACATTTTCAACTGGGGATGATGGTTCCTAATTGAGACCAGCATATGTTTGTGGGATGGGGCAACGTTGCCCGCCAACGAGAAAGATGCTTTCGGGCTCAGGTTGCAGAAACGCCGCTTGGAATGACTAATCCAGCAGGCACTTCTCAGCCATAGGGCGCCGTCCCAATGATTCCAGAAATGGATTATTTATTCGCATCCCAACAGTTGGACCTGAAAGCGGTCATCTATTGGGATTGGATGTGAACAGCAGGGCTACCAGAGGGCCCCTTGACCCACAGCCATAGTGCTGCTTGGAATTGCTCAGCTGCTTTTGAATGGTGCTTTGTTGGGGGCCACGTTGGAGGTGAGACATTGGGACAACATCGTGACAACGTTGGAGGAGAAGGGTGGGTTTCACAGCTGAAATACCATGTCAGCTATGGCCGATCTTCATAGAAGTATGAACCATCCATACCGGGTCGCCTTGGAGGTGTTGGGCATCGGGAATTCCCATTGTCGTGCCTAAGCAGGGATGGTCAATAGAGACCTCATACTGAGCATATTGGACAGAGTCAGGTGGGATGCAATGGTCCTAATCTCCACACACTCCCTGCAATCTAGGAGCTACCATGGTGGTGCAATAAACTAGCCCTTAATGGTAGGTGATGCTCACCATGGGAAGATGGTGTTTCAGCTGGTGAGCAACTGATGGCGGTGCCTCTAAAAGTGGTATCCCAAGAAGGAAACATTGTCCGGGTGAAAATCCTGTTGAACCACTTGGCAGTCCAGATATTCTTAGATGTTTTGCCTGGGAAAGGGCAACCATAGATCTCTCACTATTTAGGTGACTAAATGGATTGCCTTTCCCCATTGATTGCCAAAGGCGACACACCCACACAAAAACCACTACTACCAGCCGTAGTTTGCCATTGATTGTGGCAATTTATTGACCCTCAATAACCATAACCACAAATCTCAATATAGTTGTATCTAGCACTACTGGCCATCCCGGCATGATTGTTACTATCCATTTGTTGACTTTCAATACCTTGCTACGAGCACTTATTGACCGTGTTTCTGCCTACAGTCATTCATCAATGGCACCCATACATCAAGTATCCCTGTTGTAACGTTACGCGCAACTCCCAACATTTGCAAAGGATTATAAGAGCATGATGTTGTAGGGCCACCCCATAAAACATCATAAAACCGTTGTTATCACAAGATCGAATAGGGAACCCCCCATAAGGCCATCATGCTGTAATCACAGATCTAATGGGCCACTCCCACAAAACCATTATGTTGTCATCGCAAGATCTAATAGGTCACCCCCATGAGACCTCTGCGTCGCCTGATGCTGTTGATGCTAATTAATGAACATTATTATTGTTATTATTAAGTTTATTATTATTAGTATAGTACTATTATTATCATTATTATTATGCTGCTGCTGCTGCTGCTGATGATGATGATGATGATGATGATGATGATGATGATGATGCCCCACATTGTTAAGAAGCCCGGCAAATCTCGGCATTTGGTCGTACCTTTATTATCTTTATTACACTGATGGTGGCCATAGGGTCTATTGATATGGTAAGCAACCATCATATTATGCCAAGATCAGTCATTTATTGATGGTAAGCAACCCATGCACGAACCATTCCCATTATAACCAGTTGTTTACCAGTGATGAACAATCAACGATCAATCGTCATTAACCGTCAGCCATCCCCCTCGTCACGTTCACTATCCCATTTACCATCACCCGTCATGATTGGAATCAACATCAATTCACATGATCCCCAACCAAAAAACCAAGGATTTTCTTGTGGTTGATACCAAGCATCAACCCTTATGGCTTCCTACGGCACAGGGGTTGATGGTCAACCATGGGTGAGGAGTGCTTGCGCCAGAGCGACATGTTGGGGCGGATGTGTAACATCGCGGGGCGCCTCAGAGCGACGCTAGGTCGTTCGCCAGGGCCGGGGTTGGTGTTCAGAAATGGTGGTGAGTCATACCGGTGAATGGTGGTTCATAGGTAACAATGGTAAGTAGTGGGGGTGAATGGGGTGTTCATTCTTGTCAATGATAATGAATGATGGCTTTAAATGGTTAATAAAATGGTGAATGATGGTTCATAATGATTGGTGAATGGCCAACAATGGCCATCAACTTGATTTGTTCAGACTTGTGAATGATTCTTGACCGTCATCGAGTTGACCTTCCTTAGCCAGCACTAGCGGCAACAGCTGCTGCCGTTGTTGCTACTGCTGTTGCCGTTGGTGTTGGTGGTTGTGAAGTTCGTGTTGATGATGGTGGTGATTGGTCATTTGAAAGGATTACGAGGTGATCTTCAATATGCCAAGGTCAACAATATATAAATGTTAATTATACATAATACATATATTATATGATATGTAAAAATCATCTTCAACCACCACATTGTGGGTACCATTCATTGGCGCAGTCGGGCCCCACGCTGCCCACCACGGGGTATGCATCGCGGGGGCAGCATACCGCCATAGCTCCAGCAGGTCCGCGAGAACGCCAAGCAGCAAATCAGCAAAGCCTGGCGAGGCGGAACGCGGTGGTCGTAACGGGTCCCGGGTCACGGCCCTGGGTCCTGTTGCGAAGCGGCGGTCCCTTGGGATGTCGGGGGGGTCATGGTGTTGGCATAGCACATGGATCCATTCGAATAGAAGGGGGTACAAATCATCCGATATTTTGATCATTTATAGTGATTAACCAACCAATTTTTTTGGGGTTCCAATTTTGAGAAATCACCATAAGGCCGGTTGGTTGCACCACTTGTGGTTTGATGATTATGCAAAGATGGGATCTTAAACTTTGGCCACCCTTGGCTTTGAGGGCATGAGACAAAGTGGGCGATGAGTGAACATCCAACATATTGCAACATTCCCACGGTTTGCAGCATCTCCATAAAGACATATAAAACTTGGAGAAGACTCCGATGGTTGATTGCTCCTTGGGGGTGTACAACGCTTGTTTGACCAAAGGCAGTGTGGATGCACTTGACGGCTTCAGCAATTCTCCGTTCCTTTGATCACAATCTTGAGCCCGAACACGATTTCTTTTTTCAGGTTTGGATGTAGTTTTGTATGATTGAGGCCAAAACACGACAATGCACTGGGAATCTGGGTCTGTTTCAAAATGTTCCCAACGCTGCAACTTTCTTTTCACTCGACAATCAGATCACCAGTATTTTCCCTTCGCCTCATGGTGTCCCTGTAGTGACAACATTCCCCGCAATTTTGGAGCGGACATTCCATATGAGGTTGTGTAAAAAAACCCGTCAATTAGATTTAGCAAGCACATGCTCCACTTTTCCAAGCAGGCTTCCATTGAATGTAAAACGATCAGGAATAAAAAGCAACGAGAACAGGCTCATCATTTCTTGAATTATGCCAGCAGCTTTTCAGATGTATGGAGCATACGGGTTCAAACCGATAACAAAACGATAAGAAAAACGATGAGGAGTTTTTTTCCGAATTAGACTTTCCACATCAGTCCCTATTTGTATGAATTCTACTGGCTCTCTGCAGTGTCACCGCTATGATTGTTCAGCAATGGGACAGAAAGATCATAAAGATCGGAACGCCCTAAGGTATAGCACGGAGAGACGGAGTAAACACACATAAAGTTGTTTATTGGCAGGCCGCAGTGTTTCTTGTGTTTCTGCTGCGAATGTGGTCTGGTATCGTGTTACATGCAGGTTTTACCATCAGACGATAAGGAATAAAACAGAACGATAAGGCAGAAAGGATTTCACTAGATTTTAAATAGGGTTTTCTCACAACCTCATATGGGGATTAATCATAGTCATTGCAAACAATCCAAAAAAGAGGTAGTGTTCACATTCCAGCAGCTGGACTTGTTTGGTCATTTGGGGGATGTTCTCTAGGGTACCGGCCCCAGCCTTATGACTGTACAAAACCCGGACGACGACCATCTAGAATTGGACAGTTCTGAGGTTACACAGTTGGACTCTTTCCGCCCAATTTTATAGGTCGGGAAAAACCTCATGACACTTGCCCTGATTTGTGGAATCTAGATGTTCGATGATTTTTGTGCAAGGTATCAGTACAATTCTCGAAGTTGCGTGCGATGGATTCCTGGATCTTCAAGTCAGGACATGCAGACTGATCACGACTGAATTGATTGGTTGTGAAGAGACTAAATATAAACAAACCGGCTTTGTTGGGTTTTCTATATCCCATATATTAACGGAACAGCTATGAAGCAATCACATTTTCTTTCATAAGCCTAACATGGCTTTCATGGCTATGGTTTTGCTCAACATCTCATTGTTTTGCAGCCGGCACCCCACGTCTTCAGGCGCAGGGATCATGTTGACTGTGCTCGGGACCCGAGTTTGCGGGTTTGGGATACTCCTGAAGATGGATATGGAACCCACAAACACAAGCTGATGGAGAAGAATCATTTCCAACAGCAAAGGTGTAAGAAGTGAAACGTTAGAGTGGCGAAGGTGATTGGAAGTGCCATCTTCCAGTGGACAAGTGGCAGTTTTGGAAGAGAAAGCATGAGAAACCAATTGTTTTGCGGCTATTCAGCCACCACTTCTATGTGGCCAGCCGGGTAAGTGGCAGTAGTGCTTACCCAAGCTTTGGCAGTGGATTAGTGGCAAAAAGACCCCAAGTGGCGTGATTCTTATTCAATACTGTTATGTTGGTTGATGTTAGTTGTTTTTCCTTCTTATTCACTGCTGTTGACCAACCATACATATGGTTCACCATGAGTGTTGTCCTTCATCTACCATGGTTGATTAGATTCCCCACACTGTCAACCAACCCTGGGTATCCATCAAACTCTGTTAACTTATGTTAGCCGACCTGGTTAGTGGTACTCGAAAATCTTAGATTCATAACCAAACCCCAGTTTAACCAGAAATAGCCGGTGATTTACCATGAAGTGGGTGATTCTTTGATGTGAATCTACCGTTGATGCCTGTTATCGGATAAATCAATTCTATAATATGTTAATGGTTCATAAACCAATTCATATGTTACCATTGAATACTTAGCATGTCACCAAATAGATGTTTGGTCATCAGTATGTTTCCATTAATTGGGTCAGCAATATGAGCTACCACATGCCACCACTACTTGCATCATCTCAATCATATGGTGGCTTCTCAAAAATAGGGGTATCCCAAAAATATGGTCGGTTTATGACTATAACTGACTACAAGTTTGGGTGATTTAGTAAGGGTACCCCTATGGCTTGAGAAACCCATGATTCAGTGATAGGTACCAAGCAGGGGTACCCCTATTATGAGAAACCATGAGAAACCCCTATTGAGGTACCCCTATGGCTTTAGAAACCAACCATTTATAGTATTAAACTTAAACCAACCATTTTTGGGGTACCCCTATGGCTTGAGAAACAGCCAAATATCAATGCCTCTTATCCCTCCATGATTCGACTGCTTCAGCGGCGAGGCCCTGGGTCCTGGCGGCCTTGATCATCCGCGGGGACTTCTTCGTGACCGGTTCCAGTTGGGCGGCGGAGGATGGAGGACGGGGCCGGACGGGGCCGGCCAAACGCCGCGGGTGGTGATGCCCAGTATGGCGGTTTGAGGCGCTTGGAGCCGGGGCTTTGTTTGAGATTGAAATGTTGTTGAAAAGAATGGAGTTTACTGTAGTTGATTTTGTTTTTTTCTTGAAGGTTTAGTTGTTGTGAAGAGAACACAATCTTGATGTATTTGGCTATGAAAGACTTTTACAAGCCAGGGTCCTATGCAATGAGAAGCGTAGTGACTAATTTCTGGCTGCAGGTTTTCGATACTGCTTGCTTGAGCAAGGATGCAGGAGGATAAGATCATCTACAATGACGACAACAGTCAACAACACTGGCCATCATCATTGGTTGTTCGTTGCACCCCACCATATGCGGGAAAAAAAGGGGCAGCAGCCAGCCGCGAAAGCCCAATGTTGAAAAGTCTTTGCACAGCCAGCCGGTATGGCTACGTGGTTGGTCTAACCCGACCACAGAGTGGGATGATAAGTATCAGACAAGAACTCGTTGGCCAATATGATAGCTGTTGCAGAACATTTACTTGATCATTGCAGCCCTGACTGGGGGTCTTGTTTTTGGTTTAGAATACAAGGTGTGACATTTCTTTTCCCGTAGTCACCCATGGTAGTAGTCACCACCAGCAGATACCGGGAAACCACAATTTTTATCCGCTTGATGGTTTCAGCATGTTTCAACTATTTTTTGTTTTCAACCATATATAACCGGAGATGATTCTCTGGTTGTCACCACCAGCGAGTTCTGATGTTAACTTGTGCCAATTATTTGTGGCTGAAGGTTCGAAGGGTCAATTACACCGCAAATACCACCAAGCACATGGCTGAATTCATGCACAACCTTCAAATACATGGTAGTTGAATTCATATGCTGGTTTCACAAAATAGGGGTACCCCAAAATGGTTGGTTTATTGCTATGAATCTGATTAATAATGGTTGATTTGGGGGTGCCCCGATTTTGAGAAGCACCCACATGACTGGTGGTTGCAGGGTAGACATCCCGGTCATGTGTTCACTCTGATCATGTCGCTGCGGTGGAGCGGGTGCTATCTTCCTGCTGGCTGGTGTTGGGAGCTGGAGCACCATGTGGGTTTCAACCACCTAAAATGTATTTTTATTGTGTGTTTGAATGTATTCATATACACGCATATCATGTTGTGAATTGTTGGTTCTCCTTGCGCATTGTTGATTTGTTGCTTATCCTCGTCCATGATTGATCCTGCAATTGCCAACATGGCACTGGTGTGGACTGGCACATGGATCATGGCAGGAGACGGAAACCACTCGCTGATCGTTCAAGTCATGGTTCTTTGCTGCCTTCTTTGTGCCTTGGCAATGGTCGATGATATGACAATGGCTCGGTGCGACTCGAGACGGTTCCCCACATGGATCCTCTCATTCCCGACCTGCTCCGAAAAATGCTATTCCCAGAGGGGTAAGTCAATACCCCCAAAACCCAATGTACAGCACTGGAATGTTGATGGGGTGTACCCCTCAATTCCGGGAAGAAGTTAGGACTTGTGTAGAAAACATGTTGAATTTCAGCAGTTGTAGTTGGATCTTCATCGCAGACATGCTGAGTTGTAAGTCTTATGACCCCAGTAAACAAGGTAACATATTTTTGGTCAGCATCATTGGAAAGCGCCAACGCAGGCAAGCCAAGTAGCATGAATTGTAACCTCTAAGTAGGATGAATCTCCATCATATCCATGGACTCCTAGGTAGAACACCTGGGAACTGCTTGGGAACTCGGGAACTGGTTGGAGATTCATCCTCGGGAACCCCTGGGAACTGGTTGGGTTCCAGTTCCCATCAGAGGTTCACCACCACATCGCCTGGCCACAGCGAGGTTTGATCGTGTTGGGCCTCACGCCCGGATGCACAGAGGGGGGCTGACAGGGCCCGGCAGGGCACAGAAATCACAACTTCTGAGGACAAGCAGAGCAGTGATCAGTTTGCAGATTCCATGGCTAAGGGTTTATGTTGCAAAATGGTTCTTTTTGTCCTTTGTTTCGTGATTTCTTGTTGTTGATTTGGTCAGCGTCTTCTTTCTAGTGACTATCTCTACCGACTTGTTCGACTATAAAGCTCAGCAGATTCCAGCAACGGTTAGTCAGTCCCCAGTGTTGGCACTGGAAATGGTTTCAACGATAGCAGGGTCTGTCGCGCTTTGACGGTGAGGCTAACTGCTCCAACGGGAAATCGTTGATGATTTCGGCTTGTTGATTTCTCATGTAATTTGTACCCAAAGTGTGAAGGAGGACCCTGAGGAAGAACTTCAGCTTGGACTAGCAGACTTCCTCCACTCTGGAAATCATATGTCCATTGGTCCTTCATAAGGATGGCCTACAGGATGAGGCTTATGGAGTTCTCAGCAACCCATGATGGTAGCAGGTGGCGACCCACAGATGCTGGTGGTACAGAAAACCAGGGCCGAGGGGGATACTACCAATGAAGGCCACCATTATCATCATCCACCATCATGATCAAACTGATCTCCGCAATCACTCGAGAAAGAACATAGCACTTGTTGTTATCTGTTATCTCCCATGATCAACCAGTGTTTTGACCTCTACTCACCTGTTTGAACCATGGTTAACCACCATGAATAAGGGTTAAGAATGGTTAACCATATTAGCAATCATTGGCAATGGTTCACGATCACTCACTAATCTGTTGACCATTCATGATCACAATCAACCATCAATAAACCAGTAGACAACCATGAACCTACCATCATTCGGCCGTCATCCTCCATGATTATGAACCACTCTTGCCAAGGACGTTCCCATATCATTTCCCCTGGATCACCAAGGTTGGAGCAGTTGCGGCAATTCGATCGAATCCAGCTCAGTCGAGCGGGACCTGCGGGATGCCGGTGGATGCGCAATGTGCGGCATTGGAAATCAACGAGCCAAATAAAGCCCAGCTTTGGTTGATGATGAGTCGATGTTTACCCATCGAAACTAGTGTAATGATGTGAAAAGCAGGAGCATTTCGAATCTGCTTGAACGAAATGCTGAGATTCATTGGAATTTGTCAAGAAGACAGAGACGCAAGATGATTAGAGTTGAACAATAAATTGCTGTAAACAAACTTCCAATGAGTTTGGCTCAACCCCAAGCATCGGTGGAAATCTGCTTGTTGGGAACCTCTTTCGATACGCAGATTTCGAGGACAGTGGCGCTCACAGAAATGCTGTTTTTCTTATCGGGAATAAGTTTGGAGGGAGACATGCGCCTGAGAAATCGCTTGAATTGCTGGCGGCAGGATACATGAATTTCTATGACACCTGTTGTAGGAGCTTAATTAATGTTCAGGTTGCCCAGTCAGTTCATCTTCGAAGGTTCACAATATGGATACCATGAATGATACCCCCGAAATCGTTGGTTTTCCGACCTACGTGAACGTAGGGATCAAACTAGGATTGGGGTTTCCTTGACCTGGCCCCAGAGACTTGGATGAGTGGATCTGTTACAGGTTTCTAGCAGGTTCAGATGTGGCTATGGGTCAATATTAACCAACCAATAATAGGGGTTAATAAGCAACAATAACAAGGCAAACTAATGGTTAATGATGGGGAACCAGGGGTACAGGGTTTTGACCCACAGCCATGTGTTCTTGTACCACCAATCAACCATTGCCAGGTCGCTTTCTTGTGGTTTTGAGGGAGCCGCACCGGGCAGTAAACACAGCCATGTTAATCTACCATATAGATCTCCAGCGCAAAGTCGAGCTCCACCAGACATGCAGCAAACACAGCACTGGAACAGGTGGTGGTTTCTGAAACTCGGGAACCCCAAAGTTATGGATGGAGTTTGTTGCTAGAAATATAAAGGATGATTACTGGGGGTGCAGTGGAACAGCTGGTGAACCCCTGAAAAATCGCTGGAGTTTATTGCTAGAACTGATTCAAGGATGAAAAACTGCGGGTGCCCCCATCTCATGAGACTCTCCAAAGTGTTTTTCAGCCAGGACTGGAGGAAATGTTCGAGACGGTCTATCACCACATCTTCATCCACACGGGCGGAGAGGAGCAACAGCTTGCGATCAGTCGCCGCGCAGTTGCTGGCCTGTCCAGCGTGAAATTGGTTGGTGGCTGCTGGTTTTGAAAGGGATTCTAGTGGTTGAATGTGTTGTACAGAGGATGAAAGTGGTTGATACGGTTTGGGGATCGTGTGTTCACTGGAACAGCTGCTCGTTTGTGCATTCGCCGCCCCACCTCGTGTGCGCGGTGTGTAAGTGCGGAGGCAATGCGGTGGGAAGCGTGGTGATGGGTTTGTCAAGGGTGGGCGTTTTCACACGCGGGCAGTGCTGCAGCAGTTTGCCGCTGTGTAGGTTTGGAAGCGTTGCCAAGAGCAGTATGATTATCACCAGCCCGGTTTAAAGTGATGGTGTTGGTGGATGATAGACAGAAGACATGCACGCACTACGTCGTACTACTGCACTACAACACGGATAACTGAGAACAACCTGCCTCCCTAATGATAGATGTGAGTATCTCAAGATGCAGTATAGTTGGAGGCTACATCCCACCCCAACCCCTGGGGTGTCATGATTTGTGCTTTCAAGCTGCAGGTGCTCCCTTCTTTGAAGGTCAACAGGTCCGACAGGTGTCCCACGCCAACCCCAAGCCCACAGCAACCCCTTGTGTCAAATGTCAGAAAGGGGTGTGAGTCCTGGTGTGAGTGTACAGATGATCCAGTTAGTAAGCAGATTATCCAAAATTGAAGGGGATCCGAGCGTACGGACGATCCAACTTTGAGTACACAGACGATCCCTGACCGGCTACAAATAGTGGATAATATGTAACAGTAAGTGTTCAACAACTACGTACTAGTTCGTGGTTTGAACCATTTTTATTTTCCCTAGCCACCAGTGCCAGGGGCCTAGACAATGGAACGGATTCGTTCAAGCGTCAGGTGAGTATTTGGGATGGTTGATTGACAATGAGCCTATTGGGTAGATTACTTGAGCATGAGCCTATTATCAATCACCCCTGTTATAGAGCTTCAAGCCAACCCTCATTTGGATGGTCATGATATACTAATAATATGTTTTGTCATCTGATCAATGAGGGTTGACTTGAAGCTCTATGATCCATGAGGCGCTATTGGTGCTCCATGCTTGTTGCTTAACAGGTTTAAGCACCCTCCATCCAATAATTGATTACTGGTTAAATTGAGGTGAACTAGGGATAATTGATTAATGATTAAGCATTAACCTCCATGATTGTTGCTTAACAGGTCAATTTACCAATAATGGTTAAATTGAGGTTAATCAACTTGTTGAAGAAAAAAAGGGGGCACCTCAGCAGGACCTGCGTGTGCGTTGGGCCACGGTGCGACCCACACTGGAAGCGATGTTGAAGAGTGCGCCTTGGTACTGAGCGACCTGGACCTGGAACATGAATCGCAACCATGGTTGCCTCATCATAACTTAAGAAATCATCAACGCTAGTTGCTGGTTGGTGGTTTCGATTTTTTTCTTCTTTTCCTGATAAGGGTTGATCACAATGGTTAATAATGGTTACTATGGCTATGATCCATTTGAACCAGTTTTCCTATTGATGATTGATCGCAGCCATACACTTTGACCGCAATCAGACTAACTTCCACTTGGCACGAAGGCTGGAGAAAAGTACCGGAGAAAAGCACCCCTATGCATCCGTATTGTTGATGATACAGTACACCAGTGGAGCAAACATTATCATGGTGATTGACAATTGCGGGAGATGTTCCTCACAACCTTGATGGAGCACATTCCATATGTTTGCCTGTTTCAGCAAGAACCCAACAAGCTGGTAAAAACCCTTGGCCCTGTTTGAATTGCAACACACTACATCAAGCCCTTCACATTGTGAACAAGTACCCATGATGCCCACGCGTCAGCTTGACCAATGGTTTCTACAGTTGGGGGATACCCAACTGCTTTCTACCAACTGGTCCAGGGGTTTGCACACCACTGGGAACCTCCCTCATCCAACCAGGTGGAAGCCAAACTCCGATTGTGGCGAAGGAAACTACCTGAATGCACTGGACATCTTCGGCAAGTAATTCATCACGGGAATGATGCAGCATTCTTGTGGATTATTTTCATCCAGGACTACCATCAAAATCCATGTGAAAATATCCAAGCAAACACTGGAACTCGACAATCACTGATGATGATTTCCCATCATTGGCTGTCAATTACAAGGAACGGTCACAATTCACCCGCCGTGCAGCGGAGTAAGTTCTCAGCCAGTTTGCATGTTTATCAATCATTCAGAACTCTTCTCCGCCATTAATCCCATAGCTACTAACAACCAGTTTATCCATCATTCAGAATCATTCAGCATCAACAGCAATTCAGCATTTTTAACCTTAACCACCCATTAACCACCCATTAACCACCCATTAACCACCCAGTAACCAGCCATTAACCAGCTCATACACCACCATTAACCAGCTCATGATCTGCCATTATCAGCAAGTTGTCACCCATCGTTCACCACTCGTGTCATCACTTTCCACCGCTTTCAACGACGTGCCGTGAGGTCAAGAGCCCCACGCAGCTGCCAGTGATTGCTCCTGGGCATCAGTGATATCACCTGGGTGTGGTTGACGAATGATGAAACCACAATTTATGTCAACAATATTGGGATTGACCATCAACCATGATTGATCAATCCTAATCATCATTGATGGTTGATTAATTAGTCAATTCACCATGACCCATGCATACCAATGGTAGATTCAACATAGTTAATCCAGTGTCCGGTGTCGATGGCCAAGTGGACGATTTGAACCTCTATGATTTTGGCGGGAGGACATGGAAAGAGCAGTTCGATGGCCGGGTAATCCACAGGAAGTTGTAGTTCAACGAACAGCATTTGTTGGACATGTTCCTACGTTCAGCTAGCGCTTCAGCGCTTTCTGAAAAGAAATGCTGGGATGAGACTGTGCAGAAGTGTCAAGTGCAGAATGGTACCTCCCCAGTTCGCTACTTTGGCTCATCAATTAACTTACAACTGGGGAATGCCACGCTGTGTGACTGGGATCCTTTGGTTGCCATGCAGAGTTGGACTACCAAAGATGGCCAGTCCTCCTAAGTGGTAGAAGCGCTCGTGGAGGCATCATATTACATACAGGATTTCTGACCATCACCTGGTTGGTTTTTTGATTGAAATTTTTATTTTCCCTGACGATTATTTACAAAAGGTCGAAAGACTAATGATGAATCATTTTTTTTATTTGGGTTGAAACCACCAATCAGTCAACCTATCAAACGATAAAGGATAAACAGCATTCGACAGCTAGTTGATATGACCGGGAGACTGCAGACCTGTCGCTGGCAGTCAGTTGACGATCGCTCGTTGGTTCATTTACGTTCATTCCCACCATCAACCGTCAACGAACTACAGTTACTGTACCAAATATATAGTCACACGGCACTTAAGCACTTAAGCAAGCAGTTTGTTGACTATTTGCTAAGTACTTCAACCATCTTCAACCATCTTCAACCGCCCCAGTTTGCCAGTTATCTCAGCAGAGTGATCGCTGCGAGGAACCCTGGGAGTTGGCGCGGATTGAGGAAGTTCTCGAGCAGGACGGTGGGTGAAGTTTCATAAGACTACATGGGGGGGTTCTCAAAATTTGGCCAGCTCAAAAATGATTAGTTTATCACTAGTAAATGACTCACCTGGGATGATGACCAGTTGTACCCCAAACTAGCTTGAGAAACACCCGCATGTCATTCAACCGCTCGTGTAGCGATCTTCATTCCAGTGTTACTTAAACGTTTGCAACTCGTTAGAGGCTTTGAGTCTTTTGATACCCTCTGATTTGCTTGGCAATTTCTTTGTTGCGGTTGCTCCAGCTAGGTAGCCACTTTGCTCAGTTTCTCAAGTCAGTTTTGCGACCCCAAAAATGCTTGGTTTATTATGACATTGATTCATACGGAATGATTTGGTACCCTGATGTTGAGAAACACTCAGCCGTTGTAGTTGTTTAACCATTATTATCATTATTGCTGGATGTTATCCCCGTAATAGGCACTTTGGGATCCCCTGTAAAACCATGCCTGTGGCCTGTGGACTGGAATTAGTTTCATTGGGCTCGGTGAAAAACACCCAGGACATTTGGTACCTTCGACAGCTTGCCAAGCGCTTGTGGGGGACCGCAGGGAGTGGATGTCAGGAGCATGAGCAACGGCCCAGCAACGTGAAAGATCATGGTTGAAATGAAGATAAGCCAGTCATTGATATTCATTTGTGATCTTTCAAGCATTCTTCATGAACCAGAGCTGATCATGATTAGCGATCATTGGCATTTGATGGAGTTTAGATTCTCAATTATCAACTCTGACAAACTCTCAAGGGAATTGACAGGGAAAATGGAGATTGGCTCGACAAAGAAGGACTGTCAAGAAGAACTGACTAATCCGGACGGTGCTAGTGACATAGGGAATATATCATATAATTCACTCGTCCATGGTCGGTTCGCTTGACCATTGCAGTACCTGTCACAAAGGATGCTTTTTCGAAGTTTTGTGTGTTTGCCACTGTGAGACTCTGCAGGGGGAATGCCTTTCACTTGGAACTGTGGCTTGTTCTTTCTGGGATTCTGAATTTATATGGTGGTTTCTCAAAATAGAGGTACCCTGTACCCCTGAATCATCTTTCTCAAACCAGTATATAGTAGATATTAGCAGTACTAAACAAACCATTTTTGGGGGTACCCGATGGCTTGAGCAACCCCCTAGTGGGATCCTACTCAGCGAAATCGGCCAGCTTGAACTTCTTAGGAGTAAGCAAAGGGTAGACCCGATCCACAAAGGTGGCTTGAAAGAGCCGCCATCGCACATACTTCACATACTGGTCGTTGGTATCCTGAAAGGATCGACTCCGCGAGCGGGTCTATCAATGCCCTTCCAATGGATTGTTGGATTTTGTGTGCTCGCAAGTGCTGATAGTTTGAATGGGTTCAAAGACGATCCAGTTTGACCTACCAATCGTTGGCTGTGTCACCACGTGGTCACCAATGGGGATCTAGCTCTTCAAAAAGTCCCTGTGTTCGATGGTAGGTCAGCCATTTATGGTGAAACTGGGGGTGATTTTATGAAAATGGATCCACCACTCCTCGGCCGGCCATGTGAATAACCATCCAAACTGCTTATAGTTCGTGGCTTGACCAAATATCAACTTAGTTGGTGGTTTTAAACATGTGCTTATTTTACCTAGTAAAAAAGAACAAATGGCTGGTTGACGATTGACAAGAATATTTTTCCAAAGGGTGGTTCAACCACCAACTAGCAAGCCTTTGAAATATGTCACCATTATGCAGAAGAACCTTCGTAGAGATGGACTTCGTAGGGATTGTTGAGGGTAACCCATGTGTAACCCATATGGTTCCTGGTACCCTGGATGTTCACATGACATGGCCAAACTCGTCCAACTGTTGGGATGTTGCCACTTGTTGGTTAGTTGATATAGCCATATATCGACCCTTATTGAAGTAACTCTTCTCAACCAATATGTGTGTGTACATATATACGATAATCACTGGATTCCAGAGTTTCATGAATTAACTCTGGAGTTTAGTGTTTCTGGGTTTAGGTATCAAATTCATTTTCCTCTAGAGTTTAGTACTCCCAGAGTCTCCTACCTTCACTCTGGAGTTTAGATTTGGAGGTGGTTATCTCATTCTGGCAGAGTATATTCTCCAGAGGAAAGTGTCTGTGCGAATGGCAGGTCTGATACGCGTGAACTTTGTAGTTTGTATTTCTTGGAACTCCTTAGCTTTCACTTGACTCTGGAATTTCGCCATTGTGAGAGTTTGGATTTGGACACTTAACTTCGTAGTTTTGGCTTTTTTTTGTGTGACCCTACACCTCGCACCCCAGTAGTGTTTTTAGGCTATCCAGCGTGTTCAAGCTGATCATAATATTGATGAATTGGGCGTCATTCTTGGGCTTTGCAGGGAGTCCGGAACGTTGAGGCCCTGGCGCCCAGTAGTGTTTTTAGGCTATCCAACCCGTTCAAAGTGATCATAATATTGATGAATAGATACATAGATAAATACATGGATAGACAAATAAATGGATAGATGTGTGCGTGTGTGTGTGTGTGTGTGTAACACCTGCTAGTACAAGCAGTTCTCTAGGAGTGTCTCGACGAATTCATGCAATTTCGCTAACAGCAGGGGGCCCATGGGCACTTGGATGGCATGGGCCAACGAAGACCCATGCAAGTTAGCCGTGAAAACGTGCCTGCCAGTTAGGTCGGCCTGGGCACCGGAGTGTGTAGTTGGTGACTTCTACAAATCTGTTCATTGCTGTCCGTTTTTTTCTCATCAACAGCTGAAGCCGTCCGAAGTCACGCGCAAGCCGTTCCATTCAAACCACTTAGGATACGTGACTGTTGATTTCCTTTGGGTACTTTTAAATACATCACTGTCGGGTTCTAGGATGGATATTTGTGCCCAACATTACGGGGATCCAAACATGTCAGGTGCATAGTTACGGACCGTCCATCAGACGACGAAACCTTGCTACTAGTAGAACCACCTGCTGCGATCGATTCAGAATTGTGGGGGCCGCCAATTTGGCTGGCCTATGTGGGGTTCCGCCGCTACGAAGCCGTCGAGGAAATTGAAGAGCCAAACTTAAACCTGGTTAAGCCAGAGGTTGGGTGACTTCTCGCCATTGTGCCCAGTTTTCCTGAAACAAAAATCTAGAATTCAGCTGCTCTGGAGAGTTTCCAACTGCGCAGTCCTAAAGCCGAAGTTTAGAGATGGAATGAGCCCATGGATATTACAACCGACTAATTTCCAGAGACTTGCTTATACATTTCTTTCGGAACCGACATCAATTAACTCTGGAGTTTAGTGTTTTGAACTCCGGAAAACCGTCGCTTCCCATATATACACACACACACACACACATAGATTGACCCTTTTCTCAACCTTATTATTAGCCCCACTAACCCTATCAACATCAATTTGGTCTCACAATAGGGGTACCCCCAAATCATCCCATATGAATCATTTCTAGCAATAAACCAACCATTTTTGGGTTCCCTATGGCTTGAGAAACCATTATAACTACTATCACTAGTAGTATATAACTACTATCACCAGTAGTTATCACCTATTAACTACTCATGATATCACTAACCCTATCAACATCAATTTGTATATCATCCCCACATCAATCTTCAGGCGCCCCATGGAGCCCAAGATGCCTGGCGCACAGCCGGCCTCGGCCACTACTGTGGCCAGCGTGGTTCCAAAGACTGCCGCGCCCTCATCGCCACCGACACAACGGGGAGGCAGCGGATGGGGGGGCGTGGTGCTGTTAGGAATGGCTAATGACATGAGATGATGTCATATTACTCTGGGAGGATGAGTTATGACTATGAGTCATATTGGGATAACTAATGATACGAGTCATGATAGGAGATAATAAGCATGGTACCCATCAGTATTTATTGGGTCATCATTCTGAAATTGGGTCATGTCACAATTCATCACTCATACGTCGATAAGAACATTTGATTCATGTTGGCTACACATGGTCGTTTGTAAGGAGGAAACAGCCATTAATATCCACGCAGAATGATAGTTGATGATGGTTGTATAATTGTGCTATAATGAATCTTAAATTGTATACTGCTTGATATGGGATATCCACCATGATACCGCCTAAGAATAGCTAATGGAGGTGCTTATCGACCATGAGCAACCACCAGTGAATAATTCATTGTGCTGGTTGTGATGTTTGATAGCAGCGGCTAATGGATATTGCAACAGTAATTAACAATGCAACCCCAAAAGGTAAAACCCCAAACATCTAAACTGAAACAGTGGATCTCTCCCAAAAATCCTTTGACCAAACCAATCAACCACTCACCAACCAAATGACAACTCACCTGAGCCAACCAACCAACCAACCAACCAACCTACCTACCTACCTACCTACCCACCCAAGCTCCATCCCCACGGGTCGCGCCACCGCGCCACCTGCGTCGCGCAACCGGCGTGTCAGGCGCCGTCAGCAGCGCGGCACCGCTGCGCAGCTTGGCGGAAGCTGCCAAAGTGCAGACGGCCTTGGCCAAGGACGACAAGGCGGGAACCCTGGCGCGGTGGCGGGGCCTGGGTGGAGCTGTAGCAAGTGATGACAGATTGGTTGGCTAAGGGATTATGATGGTTGATAATGGTTAGTTAATTATGGTTAATCATAGGGGATAATGACCAACAAACTTATGGTGTTGGTTCATGAAAGAACCAACCTTCGACATCATAAATCATAAACTAATAAACCAGCGAATTGATGGCCAATTCCCTTTTTTTTGGTGTTCATGATCGTTGACGGACATGATGATGGTTCATGGTAGGGGGTTCACCGAGAGTACGGGTCAATGCGGTCATTCATGATGAGCGGTAGCCAATGATTGATACTGGCACGGGAGGTACCCCAACAACCACGCAATCAGTATGACTGATGGTTGATGATTTTGATAGCTGCCAACAACTGATTTTGAATGAAACATCAATAATCAACAACCAACCAAATGGTATTTTCTCAATTGTCAACCATCTGACCAATGGTATCCAATTGTTTATTTCTCGGCAACCATACACATGGTGATGGTGATGACTATGACCAGAAACATGGCCGCTATGGATGGCTCCCTGATATGCCTGGCTTGTGGCAGGCCACGAACCCGGTTGCTGCTCCATGGCCCAAACGCACAGTGTCCCCATTCTAAAGCTGGGATCAGCTGGGCATATGGCTGTGGTTCAATATTTACCAATAATGGCTTCTAATAACCAACAAACTATAGGGAAAACAATGGTTAACGATAGGGGAACCAGGGGAACGGGGTTTTGACCCACAGCCATATCATTGTTGTTGAACAATGTGTTGTGTGCCAACTGTTCCCTTTCAAGCTGTTTGGAGCTCTTACTCCGCACATAGAATCGGTTGGTCGGAACGTGGCACAGACCCCAACCACGAGCGAGGGATCAAACGCCAGAAGGCCTTCCAATTTGGATAACCACCCCTAATGATCACAACCAACCCTTGAAGGGATTGATCGGGAGCAATGACATGTCCACGTCACAATTGGGGAGTCGTGCTTCATGTCTCGATACATCATATACATCATTCATACCATGTTTTGAGCGGTGCTTTTGTGTCGGCATCTCATCCATCAACATGAACCTAATGCACCATTCATTGTTGATGTCAACCATCAATAGTGCTCAATGATTGACACAATTCTAAGCCTTACCAACGCTGAAATCAACACATCTCAACTACTGTTGATCGTCAAAATCCTGCTGGAGTTGGTTGTCAGTTCTTCCCCAACCATTATGATCCCCTATAACAACCTGGTACTGTAGCTGTTTAGGGGACCACCTGGTCTCCCAGTGGTCTCCCCTCTAAAATCATTAGGGAACCACCTGGTAGCTGTCAGTTGGTAGGCTATCCCACCTGGCGTCCATCAAAATCGCAAGGTCAGCAGTCCTAGTGCCTTCTTAGTGAGTCCTGGTACATAGCCGGCAGGGGTGGCATCTCGTCAGCAGAGTCCATGGCTTAAACGTAGCAACCCATGGTGGTTGATGATATCGGTTGTGGATATCCGTAGGCACAAAGGGCCGGAGCATGGCGGGGTGGCCTGTTGGTCATGTTGAGTAGTTGAACATAGTCACGGCATCATCAGCAGAATGCAAGCAGAAGACACGCATTGACTTCATGCTGAGTAATGTTGGTTTCTGATTAGTGTAACCCCCCCTAAAGTAATGAAAATAGGCATGAAACCAACAGGTAGATACTAATCAGAAACCAACATTAAAGTCATCAGTGGTTGGGCATCCCCATAGGCTCCTGCCGGTCCCTGTGACATAACCATCATTAACCCTGTGACATATCCGGAGTTTTGATTGTGACTTACGACCTGATCCGATCCTCGCTAGCAGTTTTGATTGTGACAACGCTTCCTTCGTGAGCGTTGCGAAGGTCGAAATCATCGCTGAAGAGCACAGACGAACGGAGAAAAGCGTAGCGCAGCAGTTGTCGTTGATCATCCCCTGGTTCGGTTGGGAGCGATCCAGATTTGCCATTAGAAGTCATGGAAGATTATGAACCACCAATGGAACCATTAGAATTCGGTGAATTCAGATCTTCCATTGGAACCCACCAATGAATTCTAATGAACCAATTAACCACAAATCACCAATTCCATTGGAACTCCAATTCATTTGATGAATTCATGAAGATCTCTGAATCAACCACCCATGAACCTCTGGTGATTCACCATCGGTGATTCAACATAGCAAGGCTCTGGTCATGGAGCTTGGTGGCTACAACTGGTACAACTGGGATGCTTAAGGCAGGTCAGATAACATCCAACAGCAAGCATAGGGACCTAGGGATAGCCAACAGCAAGCATAGGGATAGATGATGATACAAATGGTAGTTTCTCAAGCCATAGGGACCCCCCCAAAATGGTTGGTTTGTTGCTAATGATGACTAAGAAGGGATGATTTGGGGGGTCCCCTATTTTGAGAAACACCCAAATACAAGTAAACATAAGTTGTATTTGATGCTTTTGTGGTTGTTGGTTAAGTGGACTGGAACCAGCGAAAGTCCATGGATGGTGGCTGGAGAATGGCAAATTATTATTGCTTGTGGATCAGGCTTTATCAAATGAAATGAATCCACCAACAATTCATCAATCGCAATAAATCGAAATCTTTGATGGCAACACCTATAAAAGCAACGGAACCCTTTATGATTGACGGTCCACACCTGGGTTTCCTGCAGTTTCGAATGATTTTCCCATCAACTCAATCCAAGTGATACATTTGTTGAATTGGAATCCAACTGAGCAGCATGGACCAGGCAGCTGAAAGACCAGCGGTTTGACTCTGCGGATCGGCTCGGAACGGTAGCGGAACGTGTCCCACAGTGGAAACTGCTGGTCGCCAAGAGTCGATAGCGGGTCGCCATTAGCCATGTCAGTCCTGGCGACTGTCATTGCTTTGGAAGACCAAAGGGGTAGCTCTTTTTCTGCAGGTCAATCAGGTTGCCAATGTATGCTCATTCTTACCATGTAACCACCATGACTATGCCGAGACTTGGTCGCAAGAAAAACACGATGGGTTTCGGTGACAGTTCAGCGTGGCAAGTCTCTGCATGAAGCTGACAAGAGTAGGGGGACCCAGAGGACAGGTCTGAGCGTGGCTGAGGGCACGTGCGGAGTGTGATTCAGACAGGTTTTCCTTGGCTACCTATCCAGACATTGGATTTTTTTTGTGATCAATAATCTTGTGGTACCCCTCCGGGCCATGTATTTCTTTCATCCGCACATGCAACACATTTTATTATAGCATTACCTCTATGTACAGACATGCGCCTACCGTTGTATATGCAAAGACACCACCGTAATTCTACGTCAAATATGATGATGTGTGTGTTTCTCAAAACGGGGTACCCCCAAATCATCCTTTATTAACTATTAGTAGTAGTAGTAGTAGTAGTAGTAGTAGTAGTAGTAGTAGTAGTAGTAGTAGTAGTAGTAGTAATAGTAATAGTAGTAGAGGCGGAGGAGGAGGAGGGGGAGGAGCAGTAGTAGTAGTAGTAGTAGTAGTAGTAGTAGTAGTAGTAGTAGTAGTAGTAGTAGTAGTAATAGTAGTAGAGGCGGAGGAGGAGGAGGGGGAGGAGTAGTAGTAGTAGTAGTAGTAGTAGTAGTAGTAGTAGTAGTAGTAGTAGTAGTAGTAGTAGTAGTAGTAGTAGTAGTAGTAGTAGTAGTAGTAGTAGTAGTAGTAGTAGTAGTAGTAGTAGTAGAGGCGGAGGAGGAGGAGGAGGGGGAGGAGGAGTAGTAGTAGTAGTAGTAGAAGTAGTAGTAGTAGTAGTGGTAGTGGTAGCAGTAGCAGTAATAAACCAACCATTTTTTAGGGTTCCCTATTTGAAGAAGCAACCATTTGCCCTTCGGCAGTTTAGCATTGTCGGAGCGAAGGATGTCGAGTTTCTCCGCTGTGGTCCTTTTCAACGACTCCTATGAGGCTCACACAACCTCCTGGGGGCACCTTGTCTTGGACATGTTCAGCATTCCAATCTGGCAGCATGTTGTTTCAGTGCGCAAAAAATAGGGGTTTCACGTGATGTGATCAATAAAGATGCAGGCAACAGACCTAAACCCACTGCATCTAGATTGCATCATCCCTGCGGAACTGTCTGCATGTCCTTCTCAATATTCACCAGGAACAAGCTCGTACAGTTCCTCCATAGATGAGCTATACAGTCGTCATATGTCGTCATGGGGAATGGAATAATGATGTGGCAGCACTCGGGGCGCTTCGCAACGTTGATCGGCAATAGATTGCTGGTGGCGTTTGAGCAACCTGAAGACATGTTGGGGCCTCAATCATGATCAAATAACAGTTTATTGTTTTTCTCCTGGTTGTGATGATGCTTCATGATAGCTGAGAACATATGGCTTGGTCCACATCCATGGTGGACCGGGAAGAGATATTGCGACGATGATGTTTAATAGCGTTACCGTCACGCCCCATGATCGCGGGCTACACACAGGCAGTAAGTCACACTGAGCTTGTTCAGAGAATTTCAACTTTTCAGGTTCATTATATAATCAAAACACTACGCGATGATAGGCTTTGATACTATGGAATATTATGAATTATGGTATAATCAAGCAATAGTAGATGGGTTGAAACATAAGTAAATCTAGAACTGAAACTGTTAGAGAGATCTCATCTTGCCACAGACCCATGACGTTGTTTGTAGCGACCCCAGCAGAGGCCTCGAGTATGCAGTGGCTAAGACGGCGGGTTGCTTCGCTGACAGGTGGGCCATTTTTGTCAGAAGATCAATGAGGAGTATTGCCAACGGCATGGTTATAGGACTCTCGGCAGGGAGCTAGTGACCCTTGGGAGGTCCTTTCTTTCGAGGGATGAGACATTCATGGTTGGGCGAGGTCGGTGGACCACATTAACCACGGCTGGTCCAGAGATGTTGTTGCTTGGTTTCACATTTTGTTGGTGCTTGACAATGTCACTGAACCAGTTTGTTGTTACCAGCCTTCTTGTGAACAACCAGAAAAAATGATGGTTATCACTTACCAAGTGGTTAAAACCAGCATGTTCAATAGCCAGTTTGTTGCTAATGACCAATTGGTGGTTTCTCAAAATAGGGGGACCCCCCAATCATCCATTAGTAGTTATTTATAGTAATAAACCAACCATTTTTGGGGTACCCTATTTTGAGAAACACCCAATTGTTCAATCGTAGTTGCTGGTTCAAACATGGCTGACTTCCTCAGCGCCAAAACGGCTCAGGATTCGGACCTTGGTCTTCACCGACCAGGAGATGAAGGTACCTCCCGGCCTGGCCAGTCATATAATTAATGCATGGTTAATGAATGGTTCATGAATGATGGTTAATGAATGGTTAATTAATGAATGGTTAATGATGGTTCAGCGTCATCGAGTCATTCATTGAGTCACCGAGTCATTGAGCCTCCAACTTCGCCACATGAATCATGATGTAAGCATCAAACATCGGACACTGGTAGTTGAACGACAACAGCAACAACAACCGACGGCAACATACACATCTTCAATAACATTAAAGCATCTACAACACACTTGATTAAGCAAATATAGCAAAACAATGTGAAGCTGGTAAATTGGCGGCCACAAGCTGAGAATCAACCAGATTACCATTGATGAACCATTCATTAAGCATTAATTGATCCATTAACCATTCATTAACCATCATTCATAAACCATCATTTAGTAACCATTCATTAACCATCACTCATTAACCATTCATTAACCATCATTCATTAACCATCACTGATTAACCATTCATTAACCATCATTCATTAACCATCATTCATTAACCATCACTGATTAACCATTCATTAACCATCATTCATTAACCATCACTGATTAACCATTCATTAACCATCATTCATTAACCATCATTCATTAACCATCATTCGTAAACCATCATTCAGTAACCATTCATTAACCATCACTCATTAACCATTCATTAACCATCATTTATTAACCATTCATCACCCATAAGGTTTCGGCTCAGATAGTGCCCCTTTGTTGGTTGCTGTCTGTGCCTCGACCTGAGCGGGAGCGTTGTTAACCCGCGGGCGAGTGGTGCCATTCTTGGTGGTGGTGCTGCTGGCCTTCAATTCGATTCGATCGAGGTGTATGCTGGGGTGCTGGATCATCTACATCTGCTTGGTTGGGTACCACGCATTCTGCCTTGCGACGCCGCCTGAGGCGTCAACGTGCCATTGCCAGGGCACTTTTGTGGAGGTGGAAGCGTGGATTGGTCAAGCTGCCACATTTCAAACTGCGGCGGGTGTTCACTGTCCTGCGCACACACCATTCCAACGATCCGGGATTCTGGAAGCCAGTTGTGATGAAGTCCAACAAGGCGCCAGCATGGGAGTGTGGTCGTTGTGGACAAGGTGTCAAAGGGAACTTCTCTTTCTGTGGGCAATGTGGAGCTCCATGGGAAGCTTCTCAATGGGACAGCTACGCCCAACCAGCGACATCGAGCAAATGGCCTGCGCATTCGTGGCAGGATCAAAACCAGCAACAGTATCCGAAATCACCTCGTCAGAAGCAAAAGGATCCCAGTCTGAGTCCTCGCCAGCGTGCGAACTGGCAAACGCATTGGGGCGATGGATGGCAGGGGGGAAAAGGTGGAAAGGGAATGCATCCGAAGGGCAAGTCTACGCCCAAGCAGCAGGGCAAGGACAAGAAGGGTGGCAAGGGCAAATCAAAAGCCAAGGAACCGGCACCAGACTGGAAGGCTGCAAAGCAACCAGTGCAGCAGGCTCCAGCTTTGCCGACCATGGATCCACAAGTGCGAGCATTGATTGCCAAGTGCCAATCTTCAGCAGAACATCTCCCGCCCGAGATTGCATCTGCAGTTCAGGAGATTGCCAAACAGGATGCACAATATGCGATGAAGTCATTGAGGACGGCTGTGAACAAGCTGGTGCAGGCCAAGAAGAACCTTCAGGAAGCGCTGGACTCTCGTTTGGCGTTGCACAGTACATGGAAAGAGTACTTGGCAGAAGCATCGGCACGATGGAAAACCTACTTAGAGGATTTCCAAGGTCAAGATGCCAAGATCACAGACCGTATCAGCAAAGCACAGGAAGAAGTTCAGCAATGCAAGGAACGTCTGGACGAAGCGAAACAAGGGGAGGAAGGTGCCGCCGAGGAGGTGGACATGGACGGCACCGAGGATATCGAAGTGAAGAACGACTCTGCAGCCAAACTCATGGCTGGATTGACAGAGATGACGGCCAGCCTAGACAGATTGCACAAGGAAGCAGCCGATCTAGAAGTCATATCGCAGGCACAAAAAAGAGTCAAGTTGGATGGGGGACAGTCATTGCCCTCTATGCTGCCTTTTGGCAAGGCCGGCAATTGAGCGTTTCGACGAAAAGTTGTCAGTGGCCCGAGGCATTTGCATTAGAACCCCTAGCATGGAGTCATTCAGTGTGCTGGGAAGGTGACTTCAAGAGCCCTTGGAAGGCCAATTGGGATGGACTTGAACTTGCAAGTGAAGTGGGGCACCATTGCTTTCTTGTAGTTCGAAGCCAGTGACATTTCCTTCCTGTATCAGCAAATATTTCCGTAGAAAGCTTGGGGTTGCCTTTGACTCTCAAGTTACTCTGCATATTGGTGTGGATCATCAATTGGAGATGGCTCAGATTGAAATGTCCCATTTCGAATTGCTCACTTGGAGTGAGAAACCATGGGCAAAACAGTCTCAATGCATCCGTGAAGTCAAGGACTCTTTTTCCGATGAGCTCTTTTCGTGTTGTTTCAACCAGGTGCACGCCGTATTGGACTTTGTCACGCTTCCACATGTTCCATCGCCCGACTGCGGTCCCTCATCTCAGGATGCGGCTTACCCTGAGTGTGAGGATGCATGGACTTCCACATGTGTGTTTCCAGAAGCTTGCAACTGTTGGATGTGTGCTGTGTCTTCTGAGTTGACTGTTGATGGATTTTCCTTGATGCAAACTTCGACTGAGCTTCGTGAGCGGTCTCGTTCCCGTGACTCTTCTCACTTCTCTGACTCTGTTGATTCTCAGTCTTCTTCCTCCCATCAAGATCATGAAGTCTCCACTGTGATTCCCGATGATGACTCACAATACTGGTCTCTGTTCTTTGAAGGACACGAGAGCTACAATTGCATTACGTCAAACAGTGCGCCCTTCCTTTCTCCCTCTGTTGTGGCTGAATGCTCTGCCAGGCAACCCTCTGACATTGTGGAGCTTTTTCATGTACGTGGCCGTGTTTTTGACTTGCCTAGCTGGGTTGTTCCGCTGGTGGTGTTGGACACAAAAGCTGATGCAACTAACCCGGAACTACCTTTGGCTCTGGTTGATGTGGTCTTTCATCGGAGTGGCGCTGGACTTCGTGGACTTACGTCACCCCGTGTGTTCCGTAAGGTTGTTCATGTTCCTCCATTCATTACACGATCTGCATTCTTGTCCTTGCTGCATCTGCATGAGGTTTGTGCATACCATCACAGCTGTGTGACTCACTTGGACAATCGGCTGTGGGAAGCTCAAACTGATGACAGTCGTGAAGTTCACTTTGGATCATACTTTGCAGTGCAGGTGACTCCGGCTTGTCAACAACCACATGGGCAAGCCACTCATGATTGGATGATTGATGAAGACATGAGTGTGAGCTCCTCATTGGCAATGTATGATGGTGTACAAGAGGTTTGGTACCAAGACATGCCATTGGATCGTGATCAGATGAGTGCCTCTCGTTCGGCTTCGGCTCAGCGGGCTTCACCTTACCTTGTCTTTCGTTCTTGGCTTGTTGTCCACGGGAGGCATGATGTTTGTGAGTCATCTCGTCTCTTATGGCTTTCGTTAGATGCCTCATCTTGGAGGGACATTATTAGTCGGACTTGGCATGATCGCATTGATCCTGATCTCCCGCTAAGTGTGCACTTGGTTAATCCGCAACCAGCTTCGCTTGCAAGGGATGAGCGTCATTACCCTCACCTTCTCATTGAACAACGATCGGCTCCCTCGGTTTGTGCTATCATGCTCTCTGTCGATGTGGAGCCTGGAATCACTGGTGTTGCGCCCTTTGAGCGGGTCGTTTCTTCACCTATTATGGTGGTTGCGGACATGCTAGTTGCTCTGGCGGGTTTACAAGCTTGGCGTGACACTCATTCTTTCTCCATCTTTGCGGAACCAGTCAGGTTGAATGCCTTTCGGCCTGTGCGCTTGCTGGCTGGTCACTGTGTCCGTATTCAGATTGGATTTCGCCAGAGCCCTTCTGAGTCGGTTTCTGATGGTACTAGTTTGATTCAGACCTCTCCAATCTCTGTTTTAGGAGCTCCACGAGGTTTGGATTTGAGCTCATGGCATCATGCTATCGATGTCTTTTGTGCTAGTGAAGTGACGCCAAAAGATGGCCTGGATCTTGGAACCTGCGATCACTCCACTGAGGCAGCTGCATGGCATCCTGATACTGCGGATGCTTCTCCGGGGGCCGATGGAAATGCAGAGGGGTCTCCGTCCGACGACAATCCCTTGGAGGATCTGTACTCCATTTGGGAAGAATTTGGCGAAGTTGAAAATGAAGAAGATGGACCCGTTGTTGTGATTGACACCTGGTACTTGCACCATCAGCATGATGACATGTGCTTGCAACCGAGACCAGTCCAGTTGAATGAACAGGTTCGGCATTGGTATCAGGAAATCATTCGCACATGGCATGATCGCTTGATTTTTGGTGAAGATGTCACGCTGCTGGTGGTGCGTCCTCAACCGCCTATTCATCCTTGCCGCCGAGTTGCTGGACACCTGATTGTTTCTCAAGGTGATCCTGACCAGAGCGTTGAAGTCCTGTACTCTTTGCGCAATGCTGTTCATGATCATGCCAGTGTGCGTCACTTTGCCACTTGTGTGCCAAGACGTCCTACTCGTACAGCTCTCATCAATGTTGCTCGTCCGTTCCCTGAACCTGCTGCTCAACCTCGTGTGTTCTTGGGCCTCCTACATGATGAAGTTGAATTGGGTGATCCGGTTGAGTTGGCACGTGGACAGCTTATTCTTGTGATCGATCCGGAGTTTCCCCAGGCCTCTCGTTTAGCTGACCATAGCCCTGCGATGATGCACTATGTTATTCCGCTGGTTGAAGAGGCTCCAGCTCCAGTGATTCCTTGGCAGGAGTCTGCCACACCCAGGGCCAACTGGGTTCCTGAAGTGGATGTTGTGGCCAATCACTGGGATCAGTATGCACAACTTGGTCCCCAAGGGGAACGGAATCTTCCGGTGTTTACATGGTTCATTCACCATCAGTTCCATCCTCGTTGTGATATTTTTCGTCCAGTGGTTCTTTCGCATGAATGGTGGGACTGGAGACGCAGATTGAAGCAAGCTTGGATTGATCGCATGGTGCCTAATGATCCTTGGGAATTTGTGGTGGTTTATCCCACGGTTGATCGTGACTCCAATCAAGATCCCAGCTTGCATATCATTGTTTGGCAAGGCTTTGCTGGATTTCGTCGGGTTGGCCTTGGCTGTGTGTGGGATGATCAAGGACTTCTTCCTCCACGTCGCATGGCTAGGTCTCTGCCCCATCGGATTGATCAGGATCTCTTGATCCAGTACAGTGACAGTGATCGCGTGTGCCAGTATCGTCGCTGCCCTGTCTTCTCTGGTGATACTGTGATACCTGCTTTCTTAGCGACTTACATCAGTGATGGATTTGGTTGGACTGTGTATGTTGGCGAGGAGCAGGATGATACCATGATGCTTCAGTTGAAGATGGTACCCAATTCTCCCGGCAAGCCAGGCCCACTGCGTACTGGTTTGAACTTGAATGAGGGGCACACAGACAAGCGGCAGATCTGTCTCGTGGATAGTGTTCCTCTACCATTTTCGCAGGGGTCCTTTGTGCGCATTGATGCAAGCCAAGTTCTTCTCTTGCAGCAGCAGATGTGCCTTTTGTCTCTCCCTACTCCGTTATCGCTGGCCAATGTTGTCAAATGGCATCCTTCGACTTTGCATGCCTTGGCCTCCCTTCCTTGCAGTGTGGGTGTCGTGCCTGAAGATGTCTGTGGGCTTTCGTTCTTCACTGACGGATCCTCCCGTTTTGACACTGACAGCAGACAAAAGTTGGGTGCTGCGGCTGTGGTCCTTCTTTGGCACACTTCCACGGGTCTTGCATTTGGTGGGTTTCGTGCATTTCGTGCTGGTCCTGCGACAGCCCAAAGGGCCGAGCATTTTGGAATCACTGCGGCTTTACTTTGGATTTTGGACTTATTGCCTTCATGTGGAGTTCGCTTGTTGCAGGGCTCTGTTAGCATCAACTTTGATTGCTACGCAGCTGGATTTGCTGCGGCTGGACTTTGGCAATGCCCTCACCATCACGACCTCCAAACCATCAACCGTGGCTTGACGCACTATGTTGAACAATTGCTGTGCACTCGTCTGGCGTGGAATCATGTGGCAGCTCATCAGGGACACCCATGGAACGAAGCAGCTGATGCTGCTAGCTGGGCAGCTTTGGTAGGATGGTTTGACTCTCCGTTGATTGGTGACCTCCTTGATTCTTGCTTGTTGGATTCCAAACTGTCGTCTTTTGTGCCGTGGTTGTGGTACTTGGCCGCTGTTCAACAATGCTGTCCGGGATTCCCAGTCTTGCATGGTTCTACCTTCCTTGCTTCGTTGAACTGTGCTGGACCAACTCCAGATGTGGCAGATGGATTATGCACTCCTGTGGCTAGTGAAATCTCTCCGCCGACTCATGAACGCACAGACATCCTGTTGAAGTGTGCCTCAGCCAATGTGCTTTCTCTCTATATGAATAAGAAGATGAGTGGAGCTCATGGCACCAGCCGACAGGAAGTACTTTTGCAACAATTCTTGGAGCATGATGTGCATGTCATTGGCGTTCAAGAAGCTCGGGGTCAGTGGTCTGGACATAAGGACCATCCTGACTTTCATCTGTTCAGTGCTGCGGGTGAAGGAGGCAATTATGGTGTTCAGCTTTGGTTGCAAAAGCGTCTGCCTACGGAGAGGGGCCACATTGAAATATTGGCTAAACATTGTCGCATTCTCCATGCCACTTCTAGACGCTTGATTGTCCTTGTGACCAACTCTTGGTTGAAGTTGCGCTTTGTGGTTTTGCATGCTCCTTCTGGTGATGACTTGCGCCCTCTGTCTTCCTTTTGGAAAGCCACCTCTACTGCTCTCAAGTCGTCTGCCCACGTCCCGGCGGTGTTCTTGATGGACGCCAATGCACGTGTCGGAAGTCGAACTTCGCAGGCTGTAGGAGATTATGCTGCCGAGCCTGAAAATATTGCAGGTGAGGCTATGCATGACTGGGCGTTGCTGGAGGGGGTCATTTTTCCACAGACCTTTCCCCACATGAGCTCCATGGATGGGCCCACTTTTTGTCATGCTACTGGCAAGGAGTCTAGGCTTGACTATGTTGCACTCAGCAATGAACTGTGTACATCGCAGGTGCACTGTTTTGACTCTCAGGTTGACTTGTCCCTTGTGCGTGAAGATCATCGCTGTGTGGAACTTCATTTGCCTCTCTCTCTTCGGGTTCCCATGCGTGCTTCGACACCTGTGTCTCGGTCCTCTCCTGCTCCTGAGTGGACTGATTTGCAAAACATCCCCTGGGGTTGTGATGTGCATACTCATGCCCAAATGGTGCACTCGTGGATGCGGACTTTCGTGCCTGCCAAGCCAGCTAAAACTTTGCGGAAACGACACCTCTCATCGGCTACCTGGGATTTGATTCTTGCGAAAAGGTTTCATTGGACAGCGCTCAAACGCCTGCGTCATCGACTTCGTTCTTTGTTGAGTGAGTCTTGTGACGTACGGAGTGTTGATCATGTATCGGTGCAGGCTGAGATTGCTGATCATGAACAAGCCTATCGGTGTTTGTGCCGTCGAGTTGTGGACGCGGTGCGGGCAGAAGACCAAGCCTATTATGCTTCTTTTGGGGCTCGTTATGATGACGAAGCCTTGCCTTCTCTTTGGAAAAAGATTCGCAGCATTTTGCCCAAAACTCAAACCAAATGCAAACAAAATGTTCGTTGCCGTGGGCCCCTTCCTCATGATGTTGCTGACCACTTTCACTCACTTGAGGGGGGATTCAGAACTGATGGTGCAGCTCTTGTGCAACATTGCCTTGACTTTCAACAGGCATCTGTTGCTGATGCTCCTTTGTCTTTGTCCCTTAGCGATCTGCCTAGTCGATGCGAGTTAGAAGGTCAGGTGTTGACGTTAAAGTCGGGCAAAGCTGCTGGCATGGATGAGGTGAGACCTGAGCTCCTTAAGAGTCTGTGCCCACAAGTCTCTCAGATTTTGCACGCGTTGGTGAGCAAGTGTTGGATTCGAGGCAGTGAACCCGTCATGTGGAAGGGCGGACTTCTTCACACGATTCCCAAAAAGGTTGGCTGTTTTGAGGCGTCCTCCTCTCGGGGAATTATGTTATTGTCCAGCCTTGGCAAAACCTTTCATGGCTTGGTTCGGAAACGCATTCTTCAATGGGTGGAAATGCACAGGCTGCCCACCCAACTTGGTGGCTTCAGACACCTTCAAACACCCTTTGCCTCGCTTTTGTTGAGGTCATACAGCAATGTGTGCCTTCGTCACTCCTTCTCAGTGGGGGCAGTCTTTGTGGATTTGAAGGCTGCTTTCCATTTCTTGCTCAGAGACCACACATTTGGGAACATGGGTGACCTACCTGAACCTTTGCGACGTGTGTTGGAACAGGACGGATTATCAGTGGAGGATCTTATGGAAGAATGCTCCTTGCATGCCTCTCACTTTGTGGAATCAGCTCCACCTCAGGTGGTCCGCCTTGCACAGGAAACCCACCAAGGGACATGGTTTGCTCTCCGAGATGACCCCAATCTCCATGGAACCACAAGGGGATCTCGGCCTGGTTCTCCTTTAGCGGATGTCTCGTTCAATGCCCTGATGGTTGCCATTTTGGCTCGCCTGAATCACTTTCTGTTGGCGCAACCCGAAGTCCAGGAGGTAACTTCGGCCTTGGGAGTTCCTTGTCCTCTCATTGCGTGGGTGGATGACATTTGCGTGCCTCTCGCAACTGTACGCTGTGGCTTGTTGGAACCTCTTATTGATCGGGTCCTTTCCCACATGAAATCTCTCTTTGGCTCCTTTGGACTTGTTCTGAACATGGGAGCAGGCAAGACCGAAGCCATTGTGTCCTACCGCGGTGCTGGCTCTGCTAAGCTCCGTCAAAGTCGCTTTTTGGAGGAAGGTGGTCGTCTGTCGTTGAGTGCGGGTGGATCAGTGAGGTTGGTTGATAGTTATCGACACCTTGGTGTTCGCTTTGGACAGATGGCTTCCTTGCAGTTGGACTTGAAACAGCGTCTTGCTCACGCCAGTTCCGTCTTCCGCACGCTGCAAAAGCCGGTTCTCTTAAACCGTCGCATCCATGTGCAAACACGGTTGAAACTGTTGGATTCCCTGGTCCTCAGCATTGTGTTTCATGGTGCTGGCGCATGGCCCCCATTGGCTCATTCAACCTACACGATGGTTCAACATGCTGTGATTTCCTGGCAACGTCGTGTTGTAGGTGTGGGCTTTTGGAGTGCTGATCTCATTTCTGACCTGGATTTCCTTGGCAGTCATCAACTTCCGACTCTCAGCGTCCGCCTGGCCAAGCATCGGATCGGATTCGCTTGGCAGTTGTGTCAATTTGCTCCACAGGTGTTGCAGACCGTGTTGTCCATTGAATCTTCGCTATGTGGGGATAGCTGGCTGGGCGCCTTGAAACATTCCTTGACTTGGTTGGATTCTATGCTGGCTACCTCGTCTCCACTCAGGTTGGACTTTCCGACGGCAGATGCCTCTGATGTTGCTGTCTTTGCTTGGTTGCGTGCCACTGCAGGTTCTGGCAAGGTTGTCCTTAAGAAGCTCTTTAACAAATATTTGCTTCAAGAAGCCATTGCTGCGGATGTGCGTCTTGCCACGCTCAAAATGAAGGATGCGTTGACTCAGCGAGGGTTTCTGGTGGCCCACCCGGTGAGTGTTGAACAACCCGCTGAGGCGTCATTCCAATGTCCAACGTGTCAGCAATGCTTCACCACTCCTCAGGGATTACAGTCACATTGTTGGCAAACTCATGACGCCATTTCCTATGAGAGGCGCTTGTCCTTTGGGGTTGTGTGTCAATCATGCCACATGTGTTTCTGGTCCTCCCAAAGACTGCAACAGCACTTGCGCTACAGCAGACGACAGGGACATGGATGTTTCTATCGCTTGGCTGAAAGTTTCCTCCCTGATTGCGATCCAGAAACTACGGCCTTGCCACCCCACCTTAAAGGGATTGAACGGGTTCCTGCGGTCACCTCCTTGGGACCCTTCCCTGATCTACCCGCCCCTTGCTTCTTTCCCCCAGCTTGGTTTGACTTGGATTGGCGCAGTCAGTGGTTGGCTGCAGGGCTCCCTGCTGAGTTGCTGAAGGCTCATTACCAAGCTGTGGAGGAGACTTTGAATGATGTCTCTTGTCAGCTTACTCCCACGCCTGGGGTTGACCCTGTGGATTTGTGGCTTCGTTCATTGCACTCTCCCTTGCTGCCTATCCCCCCAGATGATCCTGGTATGCAATGGGCATTTGCCATTTGGGCTCGTCGTTTTCTCTTCTCCGACTGGCAGGGGCCTTGGAATTTGGCTCATAAGGATTGGTTCAAGCAAGCGTTTCTGGACTTTGCCACTCATTTGGAGGTTTGGACTCTCTTGTGTGCTGCTGATGCCTTGCCGGGCAGTCTTCCTGACCTTTTGCCTCCACATGCCTATCCCCTTGGGACCCATGGTGCACGTGCCTCTCGTGCCATTGAACCGTTGGTGGCTAGGTTCTACAAACAACCTTCCTTGTTGCCTGTTGTCGAAAGGGTTCCTTGTGGCAATGCTCGGTTGCCTCGTTCAGTGCCAGTGTTCTGGGATGGTGTGACCAAACCCAAGCTCCTTGTGTTACACTGTTATGCTGGCCGACGACGCCCAGGCGATGTCCATGATTGGATCTTGAAGCTTGGCCCTGAACTCTTTCCGGAGTTTGATGTGGTTCCTCTCAGTGTTGACACTGCGATTTGTCCTTGGGTTGGTAACCTGCTATGCCCACGGGTCTTGCGAGCCATTCATGCTCTGTGCCAAGCTGATGCACTGTGTCTTGTATTGACCGGCCCACCTTGTGAGACTTGGTCGGCTGCGCGATTCTTGCAAGACATGGATGACAACGGACGACGTCTACCCCGACCATTGAGATCCCTGGATTCCCCGTGGGGGGTAGCGGAACTTAGCATTCGCGAATTGCATCAGGTACATACAGCCAATCGGTTGTTGTTCAGCAGTTTGGTGATTGAAGTGCTGGTTCTAATTGGTGGAGGTGGGTCGGTGATGGAACACCCTGCTCCCTCACCAAATGCACAACACCCAAGTGTTTGGAGGACTGCATGCCACAAGCAATTCTTCGATGACATTTTGGGAGCGACTCAGAATCGCGTTGAACAACTACGTTATGGTGCCCAGTGCCGGAAGCCTACAGTTCTGCGAACAGCTGGACTGGACCATATGGAGCAGCGCTTGCAGGATTTTGAGGTGCAATCCTATGTCAAGCCTACGCTGGTACTGGGAGGACGCGATGAGTCAGGAGCCTTTCGTACTGCACGTGCGAAGGAGTACCCACAGCAGTTCAGCCGAGCGATTGTGGCCAGTGCATTGAGTGCTCTGCGTGATCGCATGTGTAAAGATGGTTGTCGTGTTGTGGATGCCACGTGTGTTGAGGCACATGTGAAGACGTGGATGCAAGACATGTTGGACGCAGGACAACACTGTACTCGCACCATGTACCTGCCTGACTTTCAGCCTAACCTGGGCTGAGTCAGTGATTTTTTGCATGGCGGCACAAGGCCCTGCCTTAACAGCTGAGCAATTGGAAAAAATTCATCACCCATTCATTCACCATCACTCATTAACCATTCATTAACCATTCATTAGTTATCATATATCCACCATCATTAAGTCTCATCAATGACTCATCAAACCATCATTGAGTAACCATCGATTAACATCATCTATTAGCATCCAACCTCAGCTTTCGCATCGCCAGGTGCTGTGTGAGGATCGTCACTTCGCCTGGGGCAAGGCTGGCGGCTTGCGCGGGCGGTGCCCTGTATGGCTGGTGCTTGGGAGGGAGCTGCGCTAAGGAGCCACCAAGGGTATCCTTATAGCCAGGGGTGTCAGGAGTATCCTCAGAGCTAGAGGTGCGAACTATTCTGATAAATCTGAGGACTCATTTTATGGTGGATGTTTTAGATTTGGGTTTTTGATTTTTACGCACTTAGCGTGCTGATATAGGCATAGGATTGTGTAGGTATATGCAGTGATTCCCGGATTCAAAACGGCATTCGTGTGGTGTCCACAAGTATGGACTGAGCCAGGGAGGCAGGGACATAGTAGAGGAAGTGGCAGACCCTCAAAAGATGGTTTCAGCCATGCTTGAGCACCTCCACAGCAGCGGAAGAGTGAGTCATATTCTTGGGACCGCTTAGAGCTACCAACCAGAATATCTCCATGTTATGACCTGTATCCTCAGGGGACTCACTATGTTTGCTGCTGAACATCTTAGAGTTTCATGCTTCGCAGGGGCCGTGCGGGGCAATAAGTAGTAGTTGAGCATCGGGGCTCCCTGTTTTGAAACCCATCCTTTCCTCCTACTGGTAGGTGCTGTTGTTTACGACTGCCATGGTCACCAATGTTCTTGTTGTGGTTCCTCCAAACGCGTTACTGCTTCATGATATTTCACGATGTGAAGTCCTGCAGAGCCCTTGGTGTTGGGGGACGCAAGAGGAGCAGCGAAACGGCATTGGGTTTGCCATCACGTGTTATGAAATCCTGCGTTGAATAGCCTCCTGAAAACTAACAGCCGGACCCAACAGCAAGCTGGTATCCCAAGTGCGCCCCATCTGGGATTGTCCATGTCCGGGAGTTCCACTGGTGGAGGTGCCCAGTTGGAGCACTGGTTGAGAAATCCACGGAACACATGCGATTCTCAGAGCAGGTCAGGCTCCCACGTTGTCTTATTGCTTCTTGACTATTGGGATAACCCAGACATAACTGTTCTATACGGTGGTTTCTCAAAATAGGGAGCCCAAAAATTGGATGGTTTGTTACTATATATATATATATATGGATATATATATATGGCTAATATGAAATGATTTGGGGGGTACCACTATTTTGAGAAACTATCATATATATATATATATACACACTGTTCCGATGTCTGGCCAGGCTTGGTTATTGCTCCATACCCACTGGCAACCACCCGCGTGGGCCACGCATTCTCGACCCAAGTGATACGCTTCTACCGACGTTCCCTGGGCCCTGGTGCAGGTGGCGCTGTTGCGATGGCTGCTGTCGAAGAAGTCGAGCGCTCAACCCATCAGGAGCGATTGGTAGGTCCGGGGGTGAGGTCTGGTGGATAGGAATGAATGGATGAACCACTATGGAGCACTCATCAATAGGGTGACAGTAAGTATGGCTGGTGGTTTCAAACATTTTTTGTTTTTGCTGGTAATTATTAACGAATGGTTGGTTGACAAACATTGTTTGTCACAGGGGTTAAAACCACCAACCAGATAAGTATGGGTGGATAGGAATCTTCAGCAACCAAGATGAGTTATTCATATCATTGCTAGCCACTATGACTACTATATGTAGACCTTTCATTGTCATTGCGACAAATCTTGTGGTTGTTGGTTGTCTGATGCTTGATACTGGTTAGTCGTGGTTAACATTGGTTAATTGGTTAACAATGATTGGTTTTTTGGGATTTGTTTTGGTTCCAGGAACGGAACAAAAGTGGGAAAATCAAGAAGGTTTCCACAGGCGGGTTTCCTAGCAAGAGTTGTGTATAGCTGGGGCACTTCGAAAAATGCCTGGTTTATTGCTATGGTGCAACGCTGGCTCACAAGAGCATGGTCGCTAGCTTTGCTGCAGTGCGAATGTGCGAGAGAAAGGTTTATTGCTATAAATGACTGATATTGGATGATAACTGCGGGCACCCCCTATTTTGAGAAGCCACCACATATCTACATTTGCAAACAGATATACATGTTTCGATAATTTAGATATCATGAGTTGGCCACATTCTTTCGTTTGGTGGTTACAGGTGTAGAATTGTTGTATTTCAGCTGTTCATTGTGACATGCGTGTTCATCAACAGGGCCATGTTGCTAAATTTCTAGAGCCTTTGCTTGCGCACTATTTGCTGCTGACATAGCCATAGCCATCATGATCCTGTAATAGGGAGATAGAGTTGAAAGAACCTGGATGTCCTAAACGTGGTGTGCCATTGTGATTTCCTGGAAAGCAATGAGCTAAATATGAGAACAATTGGTTGTTTTCACCAGTGTGCCCAACAAATTCGCTTAAATGACATACATGAAAAATTGTTGCGTATCAGGTGTGCCCATTAGGTTTTTATGATTTAGGGGTGACTTTTTACTAATCGGGTGTGCCCAGGCCCGAGGGGTGACTTTACACGGACAGGGGTGACTTACCGCAAGCGCCAAGTACTTGGTTAATAGAAACATGTGTTGTTATTGTAGTAAGCAAACATAACCCCAAGATTGAAAAGTTATAGAAATACTCCTGCAAGTACTGAGAACCCGGTATGATGGACACACTTTTCTATAATAGTACTAATTGAAATCACATGAAATAGCAATGCCAATTGAAGATTATAGTAGTAGCTATAGAAGTGCACTCATGGACAGTTCTAGGTTTAGCACTGAAAATTATTTATGATTGAAATGCTTGTAGTCGTGGATTATGTTTGATAAATATTCACATTAGTCGTTTCAACTATTGATGATTTTGTCTCTAGTTGTAGTTGATGATGTTTGATGAATTGGATCTTCCAGTCGTCCAGTTATTAACTACAATTATTTTCTCTCTTCAGTTATTTTTGTTGATAATAATTGGAATATTTTTTCTCTGGATCTTCCAGTCGCCTATCGCAGTCATCCAGCTTTGCCATCAGGAACTCCTTGCTGGAACAGAAACTGAGCCAGGGAAACCCAGCGAACGTCACTGGGAAGCGGGGCAGCCACCGGCGAAGCCCGGGATTGTTTGGGTGAGGATCAAGAGTTGTACGGTAGTGTGTCAAAACAAGGAGCCCCCCAAAAGTCCTGTAAATGTTAAGGAAAGGATGATTTGGGGGGTCCCCTTATGCTGAGAAACACCCATAGAGAGAACCATGCAGAACCATTCTGCAAGTTTCTATGATCGTGCTCCTTACACCAGGTAGGTGGTGGTAGCCCCAGTTGATCAACCATTGTACCATGCTTACTCATGCCTATTCAACCGTTATGCTACGGTCATTCAACCATTATAGTTAAATATAATTAATGGATTCACCTTTGTATCATAGTTTCATAATTTACATTCGATCGCCATGAGTTGATTTTGTATTGATCAACATTGATCAATCCCAGTACCAGCCCATTTGTCAATCATGGTGAAACCTTTGGGGGTTCAACCACCGGACTGGATTGCTTGTCAACAGAGATTCTGAAACGAAAAGGGTTGTAAGTTACAAGTAGTTCCCGCACGAGGCGGAGGCGGAAGTTTCCAAAACTTATAAGTGCATATAGAAAAAAAAACATTTGAGCCTATAGAATGGCGGTCAAAACATCACGAGCGCGCAACTTGTCTGGAGAATGATCTTGTGTTGCGGTTTTTGACAAGGCAATGCATGTCCTGGGTCACGAAACAAATCAAACTGTTTCTTGGGTCTGGAAACAGAATGACTTTGTGATGACAACAACAACAACAACAACAACAACAACAACGACAACAACAACAACAACAACAACAACAACAACAACAGAAACAACATCAGCA
>VSDK01019403.1:16410-28727 GCA_009767595.1 Symbiodinium kawagutii | reverse complement strand
TATTTCTTTTGAGATCTATTTCTTTTGAGATCTATTTCTTTTGAGATCTATTCCTTTTGAGATCTATTTCTTTTGAGATCTATTTCTTTTGAGATCTATTTCTTTTGAGATCTATTTCTTTTGAGATCTTTTTCCTTTGAGATGTATTTCTTTTGAGATCTATTTCTTTTGAGATCTATTTCTTTTGAGATCTATTTCTTTTGAGATCTATTCCTTTTGAGATCTATTTCTTTTGAGATCTTTTCAAATCTTCGTAACACGGAAGTTCCGCACTTCGTAACTAAACTTCCTTTGACGATTAGTTCTTGTGGGCGGCTGTGCCTTAACATTCATTCTTACTTACCATCATAGCCCGTCCTTCATCAGGAGTAAGACTCTTCGGTTCCAGTTCGCAATTGATGCTGATTTTTCCTGTTTAGCATCCGACAACACTATCATCCTTTCCGTGTCAACAATTGGAATCCGTGGTGATCAAGACTTGAGTCGCTATGGTTCACCATTTTGTCAATTAGTATAGAGCTACACCGCATGGTTCCTCAACAATTTTTCAGTGTTTTGAACAATCACTGATATTATTCACCAACTATTGGTTATCACATCAGTCAACAACTTTACTAAAGTGTTTATGATAAACATAGCAGACATAATAATTACTTTAACTTTGATAACTGTAATGTAGACCGTCTAAACGTTTTTATTAATATCAAAACACTGGTGACTCAACAATTCATCCCCCTCGCTGTTGCTGCTTTTCTGGCAAGCCCCAGGTCATGACGACTGCATGAAACTGTTGCAGGAGGGGATGGCGGGGATTTGACAGACATGCAACGTGAAGAAGCACCTGACTGAGAGCGTAAGGGGGCCGATCACTGGTAAACTAACCTGGTCAACTCTGATGAACTATGCGGAGCTTGTCATGTACTTACATTCTGGCAAACTAACCTGGTAGTGATTCACATAAGAAATGATGTTTCACTTCTCCTGCACACTCTGGGAAAACCAACTTGGTAATGGTATATACCTATTAAAAATGATGCCTTTGGGGGAATTTCTGGTTTCCAGGTGAGGGAATTTCTGGCTTCCAGGTGAGTTTAATCGAGAGCAGTGCATTCCTTTGATCGCTTGCTGGGTATACGGATGTTCACCAACCAGCTAAAAGTTCCTCATTTCGCCGGGTGTTTGAGGTTGTTCATGGGAATGGTGAATGATATAAGCACTGTGATAGCCAAGACCCGCGGCAATGGTTGACATACGAATTAACATTATTTCAACTGGGAGTTTTGTCTCAGTGGTTAGAATGTGTTTTCACTAGTTTGTTGGTTGATGGCTAACATTATATATAAGTATGCCCACTAGAACCGCTATTGCCAGAGAGCCATCCAGGAAGAAGTGAGGTCATAATCTAAGTGGTACCGAATCATCAGGTAGGCTTGCTAATTTCTGGTCGTTTAAGGTGGCACTACAGGCAGGTATAGCTGTTTATATGGCAGATTGAATCGACAGTCGACAGTATGGGGAACTCTTACATCCAGAGTTGATCGGTTAAAATTGTTCGTTAACCTAAAAAATGATATGATGATATGTACTATATGAAACTATATGGCATTACGGCGAGTAATCTGTTTGAAATCGTTTGATAGGAAGTGATATGAATTGTTCATTCATAATTTTCCCGCCCCGCCACTGCGACACGGCGGAACCTGCGTGGCTACGAGGGCGCCTTGATTTTTTTATTGCATCGCAACCCGACGGTCGAGATAGGAATGCCTTTAGTCACCAGTTGTTTCATATACTGAAAAGAATATTTTGTCAGTTTGTGTTTTGTTGCTATACCAACAAGGTTGTTTGTGCAAGGGCCAAGCGCGCTCACTTTAGCAAGATTTTTTGCGTCTGATTGTCCATCGCCAGCCGTTCCTGCGCGGCTGCCAGGGTGTTCTCGTTGGAAAGTGTGTATATATTGCTTAGATACTTCAATTTCAACTGCCTCTGACTGGTGCTACTGAGCTATGATTATTACGTCAAAAACATAGCACATATCCATTCATGCATGTGATGCATGTGAGATATATGAATAAAGGATGTGGTTGATCATTCCAACTCGAATCGCTCAGCGGGTCGCAGCGGCGGGACATAGGTAGTAGGACCGTGTTTAAAAACAAGGTTTCCTGGCCGAGCGCTACGGTCAGAAAAGAAGCGGCATTTGGAGAGCTGCTTGCGCCTACACATTGGTGAGTGACATGACATCGCCGTGCCATGGCCTGTGCGCTTCATTATTTTCAGAATTCTGCTTGAACACTGCCAGTCGCCCAGGCGATCTGCAATGTGCAAAGCTCTCCGGGCGCCCGGTTATCTTAGCATGTTTCAACACTATGGTTTTTTGGGCCAAATCATGTTTGTGGGCTAGTTCTTATTTGAGCTTCTGGGGGCTGAGTGTGATGCGTGTAACAGGAAACATGACATGTAGGCGTGCGTCAGTGGAGTTGCCGAGGTACATGTACCAATGGTTATGCCAATAGCAGCCGCCGCCTCTGCCGCCCCCATTGCCATCTTCTGCCGGCGGGAATGGAGCTCGCGTGCGCGCTGTTAGCGTCCGAGGTCGAACCCAGCGGGTGGGGTAATAGGGTTGGAAAAAGTCAAGAGGCGTGGTGATTATGAAGTGTTAGGAGAGGGTCATTGGGTGAGATTTGTGCTTCTTTGTTGCTTGTTTGTCAGTTTGTGCCTTTGTTTTTGGATTGGCCCTTGTTAGTGCTGCGAAGGGGGTTTTGCGAAGCGCGAGCTGAGCACGGTGTACCATTTGGACCGCTCCGTGGTAGTTGGCGCGCCTCTGTGCGGTCTTGGATGGCGGGGAAATTTTGAAAGAGGAAGGCAAAGAGGAGATTAGATTGGTGGAAGCGGGGAAAAAAACGAGAACATAAGTGGACGCAGGTCAGGGTGAGATTGGGTATGCCGCAGTAAAGAGACCCATTGCAGTGCGCGAAATGGGTTGTGCATTGCGGCCAGGCGGGAGAGCAACGTACTGGAATCCAGAACGTCGTTTCTTCTTGTACTATCAGGCGGTGGTGTTTTTTGAAGTGGTGTGTCAGATGTAATGGGAGCAACTGATGTGGACACATGTGGGCACGCAGGAGAGACATGACGTTACATGACGTGACTGTGTTCCAATCATGTGTCTGGGAACAGGCATCGATGAAGCGCTGGGCTATCAGCATGCGGACAGATGACGGGAACGAAGGTTTTCAATAGGGCAAGGGGTGCCGGTGATGGAAGGGCATTGGCGTGGAAAAGGGTTAGCGAGCAGAAATGGGGGGCTTGTTTTTCGAGAGAGGTTGGAAATGGGGCCCCAGTTTTTCATGTTTTTTGCATGTTTTTGATGATCTTTTAGTGTTCAAAATTGCTTTCAACAAAGGTACATGTTGGGCCAAAAAAAATCAACCATTTCAGTTCCATGTATTTTGAAAAAAGTGTAGCGCGTGTGTGCTTTTATTGATCTAGTCCTTCTTAATTAAACTGCAACATGTTGAGGTCCCATGTTATTTGATTTTAAACCATAGTGGGTAATCCAAATTAAAATTGAATTTGAAATAAATTTTCGCAATTGGGATTTAATAGTGGCAATTTTCTTGTTAATTTGGATTGAATATTTCCAATTGAAATATAATTTTGATATAAATTGGAGAAGCCGGGCCTCTGGCGATCATTCTCTGCGGGGGGGCAGAAACCAAAAACACAAAAAAAGATTTTGGGGGGCGGGGGGGGCAACCCCCCAAAAAATGCATCAATAAAAAACCAATTAAAAATTAGTAAGGAAATCAATAAATCGAAAAATGAACAAAATAAACAACCAAATCAAACATAAACAAATCAACAAACAAGTCAATAAAAAAAGGAAAATTGAAATAAATGCATAAACCAAAAAATCAAAAGGATAAATCAACGAAGAAACAAATAATTAGATAAAAAACAAAAAATTTGAAAAATGAATAAAAAATATGTAAAAAATAGATCATCAATAAATAAAAATAGAGAAATACATACAAAAAATACAATATATATGTGTATATATCTCTCTCTATATATATATATATATGTCTTTTTTCTTTTTTTGGTTTCCCCCCCTCCCGCCAGGGATTTTTGTTTGGTTTCTCCCCCCCCTCGAGGATGATTGGGGCCCCCGAGCCCAGAAGGATAATTGGAGACCGTGGCGTCAGGTTGTAATCCAAGTTTAGATTTGAAGACGACATTCTCCAGTGTAAAGTTTGAGTACTAAGTTTACAAAATTATGTGTTTCAATGAAGATTGTAAAGGAAAAGGAAAAGAGTAGACAGGAACATAAGCATAAAGGATTTGGAGGCGATGAATGGAGCGTAAAATTTTCAATAAATCTATATGCCAATTGGCCCTTGGTGGTAAGGAACGCAAATGTAAAATTAAAAGGGAATAAAGCCTGAACAATCGATTGACTTGTCAATAACATATGAACAAGAACAACATGTCCAAAATACCGCATTTTCAGAAACATGAAAAACTAGGCCCCCATTTCCCACTTTTCTGTTTTTTTTGAGGTTGCAAAATATGCAGGTAGATGTTTGACATTTCCGTCATTATCATATATTTTGTAAATAGGGCCCGAGCGCGCGCTGAAGCATACATTTCAATCTGAACCAGCACCGTGCTTCGCGGGGATAACCGGTCAGGCGCTCAGGGGTAGTGCGCTGTCAGACTTGCGTGTCACGCTGCTTGTTTTGGAGGCCTTTTGCAGTCACACACGCATGTCACAGTATCGCGACATTTCGCAGCCATTCTCGCGGTCAGCCCAGTTTGCTTGTATCTCGGTACGCCGCTGCTTTTGCCCCAAGGACCAACAGCGACAGATGGTGACAGCAAGGGGGTTGCAGCGGCTGGTGAGATGCAGGTATGCGGGGTTAGCGCCCAATACTTTTGGCCGCGCGGTGGGGCCCAGTTTGTTTGGAGGGACTGGAAGGGAAGGGGAAACATGTCAAATCAGTTTTAGCCGATCGTTGCAATCATTAAGGTGCGCAGTGCTCCAATATCGTCTTGCTATGGGCAGGTAACAATATTGGAAGGGACGCGTGGCCGGAAGAATTTTTCAACGAAGCGACATGGCTGGTTGAATGGTGTGCAACCTACAAAGTAGGGCTGCGCCTATTCGACTTAGTCGGTCGTTTCTACATCGGCTAAAATATAGGCGCTGTTGCAAGTACATCCGCTATACACAAAATCAAATGCGAATGGGTGACCGTCGTGAAAAGGTCATCCAAGTAACCAACAAAAATCACCGACCGCAATGCTGGGGAAACCGCCCGTTTTTGCTTCAACCTGAGCAAACGTTGATAAGGGACGGAGACATATCGACAAATATCGACAATCTATTATTGATATTTGATATTGATGAAACATTATTAGCCATATAGTTGATAGCCATATAGTTGATAGCCATATAGTTGATGATAGCCGGCCATAGTTGACAGCCATAGTTGATGGCCATAGGTGACAGCCATACTTGATAGCCATAATTCATAGCCGTAGTTAATGGCCTTAGTTGATAGCCATAGTTGATGGCCATAGTTGATAGCCATGGGCCATGGTTGATTACCATCCTCTGAGCAGGCTTGTTCCAGTTCCGGCAGGCAGATTGGCTGGTTTGGCTCGATGCAGATTTGATGGTCGCGGCCTCAGGGCGTATCAACAGCCGGGCAACGCCAGATTCGTTGATGATGACCTGGGAACCAACCGGGGCACTAATCAACTAACTATGTTAAGAAGATTCTTTAGGCTCACTATTGATAGTGACTAACATGGAAATGTAAAACCCACTATTTATCATGGTTCGGCCTACAAAAATTGTGATTTTTAGATGCCAGGTTAGTTTGCCAGAGTGTAGGTTTGGAAACGACTTTGGGAACGTGGGTAGTCAGTCATTGTAGCAACGAATCATGGCTGGTAGATTCACTGGATTCGTTGATCGGATATTCGACCCGGGAAAGCCGGCTGTTTCAACCGTCAATGTCACAATGACAAACTAATCTGGAACAGGAAAATCCACCATTTGTGGTGGTTTGCCTATTGAAACCTTCGATGTTTGACTTGCAGAGGGCGCACATGGGGATCCGTTTCCGGGAGATTTTCCATTACGCATGGGTGGTAAGTTTAGTACCAAGAGCCGATATGGGCGCCATCTATAACTGGTGATGTAGCACCCCTTGCTAAAACCCCATATAGGTCCATATAGTATCATTGATCCTGTTGATCATTTTTTGGATATGTTTCCAACCCACAATTACTAATGTTTGATAATGGATAGTGACGATCAATCACAGAGCTGCTCATCGTTGAGAATAGTTAATGGCACAGGACAATGAACGTGAAAGTGTAAACATCAATAACATGGTGGTTTCTTAAGATAGGGGGTACCCTCAAATCACCCATTATTAATCATTTACAACAATGAACCAACCATTCTTGGGGGTTCCCCCACTGCGAGAACATATAAGAACCCCCCATATTGATAATGATAGGGAAGTAGCATTAGCATGGATAATGAGTTGGTCATATTTTGCAGCTACTCAGGGGATGCTTATCTACCCTTTACACACAGCTGGATCCATATGGAAACCCCTGGCCCTTTATCCAGCTGCTGGTGACCGGTGAACTGTTTCTGATCTGGGTCAGGTGTTGAACCACAGTTGGCCCCTGTCGAACTTTGTGAACGACTGCCAGAAGGACTGGCACGCGGGGACGGACCGTTTTCGATGCCATGAATTGAACTCAGAACAACGAGCGATTAAGGATGGAAAACTGCCAGGTTGGCTGTTGATGCTCGTTTTTTGTCAGTGTTCTTGTGAAATCGCTTATCATGATTGTTGATTGATTATTTCTTGTTGTTCTTCATTAACTTGACCACTTACTTCAAAACCAATTTTTTGGAGGTTCATAAAGTGGTTCCTTTGATGCCAACGGCATTTTACCCATTGGCGCATTCTGGGCATTTTCAACCTTTTGGGCATTTGCGACGATCAAAACCTATGACCCCGAAAATCCAAACTTGGCAAAGCACCCTGTACGAGAGAAAGTATTCCTCATGAATCGGAAACAGATGGTCCTGAAGGGCACAAAAGGTTTGATTCACTTCACTGCGTTTGGCAGACTGAACTGTACAAAGCACGAAGTCATCATCTGCTTCGGGTTCCATGGTGGTTGCTTCATTCTGGCCTGCTCGGTGCCCAAACCCTTGGGGGTTCCAACATTTGGTTTATCAAGCCAGAGCTTCAAGCATCTGTGATATTCGGAAATGGCTATGGGTCAATACTACCCCTGGTGAACATCTCGTAAATGACCAAATTGGTATTTGTTAGGATGTTGACTGGATGTTCGCTTGTCCACTTTCGGAACTATTGGTAATGACCCATGGCCAAATGATCCTTGACCAAGCGCCAACGAATCTCAGTCGGGGCCAGGACTTGGTTCTGGGCGAAGACATGGCCGATTTGGCATCTCAGCTGCGCTGGATAGCAGCCGGAGCAGTGGGAGGGTTGATTTGGTGATTAGTAAGGTTGACTAGTTTAGCCGGTAACTGGGAGGTTTGGTTGATTGAGTGATTAGTAAAGTTGGCTATATGATAGCTGGTTACTATATGTGTTTTGTTGATTGAGTGAGATTACTTTTGTATAATTCAAATGGCTAGTGATACGTTAAACCAAGGTTTAGTGACGGTTGAACCAATTTTTGCTGCAACTGTTGGTTGAATGATAGTGATAGTTTTATAACAGTCGGTATGGGTGATTAGCAGCTGTTCTTTCAGTAATTAATACCCATATGGTGAATGATAGTGCTTCGTGATGGTCAATGATAGATCACCGATTGGCTAGCAGTGGGTACTACCAACCATCCTCATCCATCCTCACCAAGAGTCGGCGGCTACGGTAGCAGGTTGGAGGGCCATTCCACGGTGGTATCATCACCATGCTGCTTGTGACTGGGCACATTTGGCACCCAGGATTGGCTGAATACCGGCCTCATGTTGTGTCGCGTCGCTAGTCCATGGCCGGGGACCCCAGATTGAAGTCGTTTTCGGTTTTCGGACCCGGGTGTACCCCAGCCCGTTGAGAGCTTGCAGTGACAACCATTTTCTGCCTGGCAACTTCATGGTTTCTTGTCCCCATGGTTTCTGGCTGATGGTGAACATTCTGGGGAAATCCAACAGCCAGAGGATGTATCCCCAGGTTTCAACACCGCCGCTGAGGATCCAAGGCCTTTGGGACAAGGCGCCGGGGAAGCCCTGGGAAGCCCTGGGAACGGACTTGCGAAGCGAATCAGGGCCTGCTCAGCGACAGTGCGCGGCTAGAGCTGGGCATTGCGGGTGTGAGAACTTGAACGCAGCGAGGCGGCTGGAAAGAATAACTTAGTCTATCTTAGTTTAATCGATCAATAATTAACTTAGTTTACTTAAATCAATGAATAGTTAAAGCATGTTGGCTATGTTGCTGCACATTCCTGTGGATCTGTTTCCGAAAAATCAAGAGTTCTGAGTTCTGAGATTACCCTTTAAAGTATTTTCCAACCAATGAGATGCCAGCCGGGCAAGATGAAATTCGGAGCTGGTCTCCCTGGGCTGGTCAGTGGTTTTCCATGTCCGGGTTAGCCTCTACCGGCATCCAGGGGCCCATAAGACATAGGCCTTGACTGAGCAGCGGTGAAATATGATCTATAGTTTCGCAGATGTTGCTACTCTTGGATAATTACTCAATTTGACTTGCCAGTGTACTTTTTGGGGTGGTCATCATCACCACACATACATGAGCCCTATGGTCGTTAACCATCCGTGCCCAAAAATCAATAGAAATGGATCATCCTTCTGGTCAATGAGTGCCGAATGACCATGATTCGTTGGTGGTTTTCAACATGAGGTACACCATTGATCGATTTTGCCCTCTCGTGTTGTTTCCACGTTAGCATACCTGACCACCTGAGGGTGCTGTGGTGACCTGCGTTGGAGTCATGGTCCGCTCGCGTTAATCGGGGACAATAACATGTAGCCAACAATTCCCAGTCAACAACTCCTAGTGGGTGGTTTTTAACAAATGTTCTCCAAGAATTGTCACTCTGATTGTTATAAAAACCAACTGGAGTACGGAAATCCTAGTTGATTACTGGATGTTCGGTTGATTCCACGTTGATTTCCCACATCGTTCGGCCATATCCCCATGGCTGCCCATGGCTCCCAGCGCATCGGAGGTTTGGCAGGAGGGCTCCGTGACCTTTCACCAGGGCGAGTTTTGGGATCAGCGCCTTGGATGATGGGGTCCCGCAGTGACCATGGGGATGGGGAGCGGAACTCGCCGGGTTTCTTAGTGGGTGATACCATGGATTCCTATAGGTCCAAGGGTTAAGCAGTTAATCAACCAACCAAGGGGGGATAATCACCAAGGGTATTAGGGAAAACTATAACATTGATTCCTAAGTAATTACTGGGGTAACTGGTTAATCTGGTTGTATTACTGTAGAGTTGATGACTGAGCACTTACATAACATTATGTTCCTGTAGAATAGAGACTAACCATGGTGGACTGAACTTAGTGGTGTAACTGTGGTTATACCATTGATTCCTAAGTACTGAGGTAACTATGAATAGGTGAACTAACCATAGTTACATCATTAAGTAGGTGAACTAACCGTAGTGACTAAGTACCCGGGGAAGGCGCTGTGATTTTTGGGGATGCGGAAGTAATGCAGGCTGTGACCAACATGTAAAATACTGTACTTTCCAGGCAGTGAGGTTTTCAACACCCTGTCCGATGTGAAGTGGATCAGGCATCATTTTAAGATTCACCGTTTTGGCTTGATGCTTTTTATATCTGATAATGCCCTTTGGTAATCTAGGATTTTCATAGATTTTCTCTTGAATCAAATCTGATGTTCTTGAACAACTCTGGCAGATTTTCTTTAACAAATCCCAGCTGGTCTGATGATCCCAGTCATTCCTTCGACGAGTTCTTGAGAATGAGGGCCCATTTTCCAGCCACCTTTGTTTGGTTGGCAGGTGGTATTCACAATAATTATGGCCAGTTCAAGCATAATGAGTGATGCTATCCGTTATGAACAAAGATCTTTAGTACTGTATTACTTACCACGAATGCGCAGGAATGATTGTCAATATCAATTCATGACTAGTTCTTTCAGATCCTGACGCCTCCGAGGAGTGCACTTTGTGAATGCTTGGCCAAGTGGGATGAGTTTCGCCTCAGTCTCAGCAGGAGTGAACTTGCTCGCATTGCAGAGGTGTGCCCAGGATGAGCATGTGCAATGATGCAGTCATGATTCTTAATTGTTATTTATACTGGCGGTTGGCGAAGTTTTCTGACATGGTGCAGATCACATTCATGATTCGGAGTGAAAATGTGGAAAACATCGGATCATGTTGGCACGGAAGATTCTCATCATGTGGTTTGAGTCATGGATCTACACAGCCATCAGATGTATTGGGTGGATCATAGGGGTACCCCCAATTATCATCCAGTTTAGTAAGCATTTACAGTAAGAAACCATCCTTTTTTGGGGTCCCCTATGGCTTGAGAAACCACCATAGTAGCATGGCTGTTGTACGAGTTGATTCTTGCTGCCCATTCTCTCTTCCACCTCAAAGGGCGGTCCCTCCTTACCCTGCAACGTGTTGAGAGCTGCTTTCGAGTGGGTGCCCTTGTTGTGATAAGCTCACACGATAGCATACAACAACAACTTCCACATCATACTATGAATCTTGCATCATGGTGTATCCCCAAGTCACTGGTAGTTTCGCTGGTAATGATGCTTATGAAATCTTACTAACTTGGATGCTTATGGGGTACCACCATGGCTATGGACAAAGCCACACAACAACCAGCCATGGTGGGGCGCCTTTGCCGTTGAGGCCCTGAAGTCGTAGGTGGAAAGAAGACCGAGGCGAAGCGCCATCGAGCCGTTGAGGGCACACGGGGTGACGTCGAGGTTTTGATTGATTCATAGCTATGGGTCAATATTGACCAACAATAAGGGGGGCTAGTAACCACCAATAGTAGTAGGAAAACAATGGTTAATGAAGGGGAAGCAGGGGTACGGGGTTTTGACCCATAGCCTCAGAGCTAACAGGTAGCTTAATTGATAGTGAATAGATGGCAATGAATAGCTGAATTGATCGTGTGATTACCCGCGGTAATAGTAAAAGCAATACCTTCTGAGTCAGTAACCCACTTTTTTGTGGGGTAAGAAATGAAGAACTGGTTTTATTAATGATCCCCCAAAATAAGCTGATACTGTAATAGTAATAGTCACCACTACTAGTACTGACAGAAGGTCACAGTTAGCTGAATTTTTACCTACCGTGATGATTCAACGGTGCTTAATTGATTGGTTGTGATTAATTCATGGCTAATAGATAGCTTAGTTAATAGTGAATCAAGGGTAATAGATCTTAATTGTGCTAAAGTGATTGCTAGTAGCTAGCAGCTAGTGACCTCCGTTTCTTAAGTGTTTTGTTTGGGGAGGCTACGGTGGTCATGTCTCAAACTTTGAGAGGTCGCTGGGCATAAAGGCAACATACACATGCATTCGTACATCCATACATGGATGCACATGTACATACATGCATACACATACATCGATAGGTACGTACGTGTGTGTTTTCTATGACTCTTTGTGAGCATTTGCGTCATGCGCATCTACCAACTCTTTACATATAGAGGATATGTTTTATCCTCAATGGGTTTGGACCGGTTTGGATCGGTTTGGATCGGTTCGGATGAGTTCCTGCAAGTCGTCATAGCGTTTTTCGCACCGCCGAGTCGAAGAGATCATCAGTCGGGGAGTTTGTGTTGGATCAGGGTGCCTGGTGTGAGGCTGCTAACCTATCCCACTTGATGTCATTGCAGGAACTGTACAGGTGTTGGATGTTGTTCTTGTTGCGGTTGTTGCGGTTGTTGGTGGTTGGTTTTTGGTGTTGTCAGTTGTTGTTGTCGTTGTCGTTGTCGTTGTCGTTGTCGCTGTCGTTGTCGCTGTCGCTGTCGCTGTGGTTGTCGTTGTTGTTGTTGTTGTCGTTGTTGTTGTTGTTTTTGTTGTTGTTGTTGTTGTTGGCGTTGTCGTTGTCGTTGTCGTTGTGGTTGTTGTTGTTGTTGTTGCTGTTGTTGTTGTTGTTGTTGTTGTGCTTGTCGTGCTTGTTGTTGTTGTTGTTGGTGTTGTTGTTGTTGTTGTTGCTGTTGTTGTTGTGCTTGTCGTGCTTGTTGTTGTTGTTGTTGTTGTTGTTGTTGTTGTTGTTGTTTTTGTTTTTG
>VSDK01019403.1:0-16358 GCA_009767595.1 Symbiodinium kawagutii | reverse complement strand
GTTGTCGTTGTTGTTGTTTTTGTTGTTGTTGTTGTTGTTGTTGCTGTTGTTGCTGTTGTTGCTGTTGTCCTTGTTGTGCTGTCTTCATATTTATGGGAGATGCATGAACCTTCCATTTCTGATGATGAACCAGGGGCTCTTAACGCCTTTTAGTTTGTTGTGGTTTATGGACAACTCCTCCCCACTTTGCCGTTTTCATCCTCATTCTAATAGTATTAATGTATGTCATAGTAGCATCTGGTGCCAGTAGGGATTTCCTCATAACATCCCAGCACCTACCGTTCCAACCCGCTAGCACCGCAGGTGCGAGGCAAGGGCGAGAAACCATGGTTCAGCCTCTCGGTTGCAGGGACACCTGCGTCCTGAAATCAGCTACGGCTATGTTGCTGCTATGGCTAGGGTCCATAAGATGGCTTTTGCTAGAGTCGAGCACAACAAACTGTGATCGTTGCTAAATGGCGAACTGGGTCAACAGCTTGACCAGCCAACCACATGGCTAGGTGTGTATTCCAACACTTCGACTAGTGACTGGTCATGGGTTGCTGCACAGCCAGGGGGAACAGGGCATGGACTTGGCGGTGGTTGTATCTACCATTCCCAACATTTCTTAAGCATGAAACATTGCAATCTCAGCCACGGCAAGTTATCAATGTAGCATCTAGTGGCCAAGCACGGCCAGTTATCGCACTTTGTTGATCCATCAAAATCAATCAGTGGCAAGAAATGTTGTGCAACCGAGAAATGTGCAAGTCTTTCTCGTTGAGGGTGGTGTGGGGTCCATTCTTAGCAGCGAAGCCAGGGTCTTTTCCCATACCCAAAGAGATAGCAGGGGCTATTCAGCATCAATTTCGAAGACCTGATGCAAACTGATGAGATCGAATATGATTCGACATGTAACTACAAAAGATCTCTATCAATGGTCAATAAGCTACGACTTTGATGGTCGGTGGGGGTTTCCCTTTTGTAGATTCACCTGGAAATGTAAGTTCACTCGCCAAAAAAATCCAGGAAACTCATCTACGGCTGGGTAACGCTGGTCACTGTTAAATTTAAATGGTTGTTTATTTTCTGAAAAACCCAGGTTACTGTTTAAAGCCAATGGGTAGATTCAAACTTCCATTTTCTGAAGAAGCTCTAAAGCCAATTGGTAGACCTGGAAATGGGTGATGTTCCTCTGATGAGATGCCCCCAGATACCGTCCACAGGAGTTGTGACTGGATTCTGAATCCAGTGGAACCTAGGCCAGACGCCAGACATACCCAGCAAGCAGTGGCAGACATGTACAGAATCCAACAGCCCTGTTTTGGAGACCTACGTGGGGTTATCATGGAAATCCTAGCGGGGTTTCTCTTGTAGCTTTAGCCCTCACATGGTGTGACTAGTGACGATTGAAAGCCATGACAATATAATTAGAATGGCCAGCAAGAATCTATCGTCAACCAGAATTGCTTAGCCATTGTTGATGAATCAGAGTTTCTCACAAGTTTGTTCACCATTGTCAATCAACCCTTGTTGCTGTTGTTCACCTGTGTTCATAACCTATGAAGTTCACCAATTTCTGTTCATCATCGTTGTTCACAACTACTTGGTTGGCCTGGCTAGCGCGCACAACTCACCACCTTTCGCGGCAGCAGGTTGGCAGGGCGGTCCCCGAATACGAGAGACCGAACACATGAGGGCACCTGGGCGGAATCGGCATCAGGGGTCAGAGCAAAATTTGCCTTTAATTCTTTCTGATTCTCAGAGACGGTGCGATTCAGTGGCTGGTTAATCAATGGTTAATCAATGGCAGCTGACTGATTATATTCCTGGTCAGTGAGTCAGTAACAACTATTTGGTGTCAACACGTTGAGTGCGTACTGTGACAAGATGTACGGAGCAACAGCGGATACATGACGATGGGCAGGTGGAAATTAGCTGAGCCACATTTTGATGATCATGCGTACAGCTTGCTGTTGTCGGCCGGTGACCATGACCAAAATCGACGGGATACCAAAATCGACAGGATTTGACCTGCTTACAATAAACATTTGCATGAATGATCATAGATTGACAGTGATGACCATGAATCATGGTTTTCTAATCATTATTCGAAGAGTATGATTCATTTCCTATTATCACAATCATCATTATTGTCAATAACCCAACCATAGTATTGCGAGCATCAGCAGTCACCTGATTCATCATCGTATGGTGAATGGTAGAATTCTGATTAACACATAGGATATATAGTGGATAACAGAACTATCTACAAAATGATACCGAACTAATGATGATTCTGAGCCACTATTAGTTGATAGTCATCACCATTAGTTCATCATTACTTCATCACCAGTGATTAGTTGATCAGAGTTTATCACAAATAATTCACACACACATGTACTTTCCCATCTAATTTTCCTAATGATTAAGTCGTCAATCACTATATTCATCACTAAGTAGATAACTCATGATTGAACTAATAATTCATCACTATGATAATAGTGGTGATAGTTGGCCCAACTAATACAGTCACTTATTCCTCAACTGATATTAGTTTCATTAGTTCACCACCAATAAATCATCCCTATCTACATAAGTGTTTCTCAAGTCATAGGGGTACACCCAGTTTTCATCCATTTATTAACCATTCATTAAAGAATCAACCAACCATAGCTTTGGGTACCCCTATGGCTTGAGAAACCACCGGCTCCTGTTGACCATTCACAATCACCTTGGGCATCGGGGACCCACCCATCTCTGCCCGCATCCCAGGTGCTGGACGCGGGCGGCACCCAGTGCAACAACCCGCGCTACGCTCGTTTCGCCTTCCATGCCGCTGGGATGAAGGACAGGGCCTTCACCCTGCTGAGCTGCAGCCCTGCCACCTGGTGGTGTGGCGGTGGGATGGCGCTCTTGGGTGTGGTTAGCTGATGTTGATGCTGATGGTTGGATATTGTTGGTACATGTGTTTGATTGTGATTGTGGGTTTATGTTTGTTTTTGGTACTTTATGAGTGTCGGCTGTTAGGTGTTGGTATTTTGTCGTGCCATAGTTTGTTAGCGGGTAGTTGTGGAATAGTTCCGGTATTCGCCAGATATAGTGAGTCAACTAGCTACTTGTTGCCCGTTTTTTGTTGATGCAATGAAGTACGTTCAAGCGTGAACCAATGCACACATATGGCCATGGGTCAAGAGCAAAGCCATAAACAGTCACTCGTCAAAGGGAGCCAATTACTGGTTGATTACTAGAGTCGTAGTAACCCGCAGCCAACTATGGTGGTGTCTCATTTACAGAGGTCCCCACAGTTATCATCGAGTTTATTGACCAGTTCTACTGTATATGATAGTAAACCCACCATTTTTGGGGTCGCCTTTGGCTTGAGAAACACCCAAACGTAGACATTGCTTTGATCATTTGACATCATCCAAGGACACCATTCGTTGATCGGGCCTATGCCCATGCTTCAGCACATGAGGATGGACGCATTGCCATGGCTGTGTGTGATAAGAAGCATGGGCAAGAAATGGACAGGTGAACTTCTCACCATCAGAAACAGGTCATTGATCGGCAGCCAGGGGCACAGTGTATTGACCTGCAGCCGCACAGCAAAGATCAACGAACCCCCATCAGACGATGAGGTTTCCCCATCCAAAAACGATCAGTGTTTGATAAAATCTGATAAGTATGAGTTGCTGTGCATTTCTTCGGAGCTACTCGAAACAAGGCCCAGACTTTAGATTGATCGATAATGAGAGGCCAGGAGATCACCCGAACACGATCAAGTGAGAAGCATAGCCATGAGCGCCGAGCAGATCTCAAAATAGGCCCCCTCTCCCAGGGATACTGGTAGCCACACGTATGAGCAATGCCCCAAAAGGTTTTATCCCATAGATACATGCACATCATACATGCGTTGCTTCCAGCTTTCCACGTCTCTGCCTCTTTCATTGGGACACTCACAATTTCCAGGGAAGCGTTCCCCAGTGCAGCCGGAATTCGTTTGGAGCTAACCTCACATACACTGTCTCATGATTATTGCTTTTGTTCCAAATGCACACATATGTTCCTGTGTGGGGCAAAATTATATGTACACATCACCATACATGAATATGTGAGTCTTTAATAGTTGTTGAGAAGTATTTTGTGCGATTGTTCATTGTGCACTGTCATCCAGCCACGAGTATTGTCCAACAACCAGCTAGCATTTTTGCATTCTTTGCCTCATAGGCGTTCATGACTTGCGAGTATGATTGCAGATGGTCACTTCTAAAATGCTACGCTTCAGGATGGCAGCCGAGAATTGCATGGTAGCCAGTAGCCAAGAATATTTCAAGGACATCCTCGATACCATAGCCACACTGACTAAACCCCCAAGAAGGTCATGACCAACCCCCAAGAGGGTCAAATTCACCATGTTCTGAAGGGCATTCCGCAGCCAAATTTTCCTGAGACACCTACCAGCCCTCAGCCGTAGCAGAGAGAGAGAGAGCCGTGCTGCCATGGCCCCTGACCCATGGCTGCTGGTTGGATTGCTTGGAGTTGTCCTCCTTGTGGTTGGCCATGTGCATGCCACAAAGACCCATTTTGATGGTTGTCTTTCTGCCTTGGAGCTCTTATTGGAGAAGCCAAGGGCCGATCGGCCGCCGGATTTCCAGCGGCGTTTCAACGAGGAGTTGCTGAAGGCCCGACGTGAGATGATGAAGAATATGGCTGCAGTGATGATTCATTTGACGTTCCTTTTTTGTCTGAGTGCAGCTTGGAACTTTCTTCAAGGCCCTTCTCTCTCGACACTCTGTCCACTGGTCGCAGGCATCTTTGAATATGCCATGAGCTTCTTTGTTCCTGAGATGATCAATACAGAGGCTCGATTTCACAAGGTTGAAGCAGCGATGGTTCTTCTTCACGCGCTGGTCGCCCTTGGGCTCACAAACGAAACAGATGTGGCAACTTTTGACATCGGTGAGCGGCTTGCCACTATAGGTGTAGCCAGCACTAGTATTGTCATGATTGACTTCAAAGTGTTCATGCCTTTCTATGTATGCCAGTCGGCACTTTTGATTTACTCTCGATGGTGTTTAGTTGGCTTTGCCAAGATGACACCAGTCATGGTACTGATGCCAGTTGTCTCCTACATCGTCCTGGGTGGAGTAAGTACGCTCACTGTCCTCAACATCCAATCCAATATCGCTTCAAAACTTGATTCCGGTGAGGCTACATCATTGATGTTGGGTTTCCGAAGTGTTTTGCGCGGAGTGTGTGATGGTGATGTGGTTTTGGACCGTCGTACCATGACCATTGTAGATGATGCCACTTGTTTGGAACGGCTCTTGAAGTCACAAAGGAGACTCAGCAACAGCAACTTCCTGGATACTTTTTTGGACTCCGACGGCCGTGAACAGTTCTCCAAGTTTCTGGCTGAGGATGCGGAGACTGGCATCCCACGTGGCTTGAGAGTCTCACTACAAGGTGCAAGAGGCCCAGTTTCAGTGGATCTGTTTTCCACTGCCCTCCCCCGCTCTGGTGGCAGCGACTATTGTTTGTTAGCCATGAAGGAAGATCCGCTGGAGCAGTTGCAGACTGCTCCTCCCGAGGCTCCGCCTGATTCTGCTCCAGACAGGATTCCCCAGCAAGCTGTACCGCCGGAAGGGAGCAGGAGCAGTGAATCAGAGCGATTGGTGGCCTATGATGATTTGCATGAAGTTGGTTTACTGGTCAGTGACGCAACAGGTCTCCTGGATATTGAACAGGTACATCTTGCCTTCCAGCGCAAGTCTGCAGTATCCAACATAGAGTCTGGCATGCCAACATTGAGAAGAATCATCAGACCTTCCGACTGGGACCGCATTGAAAAAATGTTCGATATCGTGACCAATCTTCCCCTGGAAGATCGGCACGAGCGCTGCTACTTCCGACGTCCCACATATTTTCGTGTGCCCGGAGAATCGCGGAGATACATGTGCGCCAAATACACCTCGTTGAGATTGGCAGATGAGTCCATTGAGCCAGGACGGCCAAGTCGCTTCTGGATGCATCTTGGACAGTTTGTGTCAAGTCAAAAATTTCAAAAGCAAAGATCTCTAAGATCTCAAAGATCCTGGGAACAGCAACTTGAGGACATTGAAGAAGAACAGTAAGATGTACTTTGCTCAGTCAGTACTTCTCAGGCCATGTAAAGAGGTTTAACTTGAGGTACCATCGTGTGTAAGGTCGTGGACAGGAAGTTTTCAGGCCATGTAGTTGTTCTGTTTCTGTGGAAGAGCCTCTGAAGTATTCTGAAGTGTGTCACTTTGACCGAACGTGGCCTCATTCTCAGCACAAAACCAATCGCTGCAGGATCTTGCCCCCCAAAATCAATCCCTCTTGTGGGTTCGGAACACCTACAGCACTTGTCAATCCATAGGATGACGCCCAAGTCATATTTTGTTGTGGAGGGAGGACGCATGAAGTACCTTTGAACTTGCGATGTTGAGACACCAGCTACGGTTGATCATTTTGACCTCCGTCATGTTCAGATGTGCGCCCAAGAGGAGGTCAACTCCCCCCAAAAGGCCTTGAGCATTACTTGAAATCCCTTATCAGTTGCACATTGGTGTACCGTAACATACCGTAACACGTAGCTTCGCAGGGGTGACCTGATGTCGACCTGGCCCTCGCATTGTTGGGGCAACGCCCGCCTCGGATCATCCGCTAGGTCCATGAACCAAGAAAACCTTTCCTACTAAACCAGCGTTTCTGGGACGGACAACTCAACACCGCAGAAAAAATAAACATCAGCGGCCATCAGCTATAGTGGCATTCTTGATCAGTAGATATCAATGACGAAGTAGTTTGTTGACCATCTATCTTATTAGCCATGGTTAACCAGTGAATAGCCAATCAGTAGGGAAACATCAGCCAAAAAATTGCCAACTATCAACCATTCTTAGTTATTCGCTCATGCAGCCAATTACTTGCATAGGCAGCAGTCAACTGCCTGGTTTTGAAGTGAAGCAGATATCTGTCGGCTGAAATTGAAACTTCAATGGAATTATTCGTAGTTTGTTCCATGTATTGCCACGACATTGCAGCATTCCATTGGGACAGGGACTAGGCAAGACAAGTCTATGTATGACAAGCCTGCACACAAACGATAAACATGTCAGTGGTCATTAACAACCACTGATCAGAGGTATATAACCTGGCAAACATGGCCTGCAATTACTTGTGATTCTCACCAGTAGAGATACAGCTGCGGCTATTACTTGTTGGGCTCCGGACTGTCAGAGCCGCTATTGCATCAACACAAGCTGGCTCGCGATCCCTTTTGTTGGCCTGAGTTCTGTGGATATAGTTCTGGCTATTCCATGTTATTCCAATGATTCTAGTAGATCTAGTAGCCATTGGATAACCAGCTTATAACCAGCTTATAACCAGTATCCAATGACCCAACGGCTTATAACCAGCTTTCACTCCATGGCGATGAGCCGCAGCTTGGCTAGCAGGACAAGCTGCGTTGCTGTCGTCACATCGGACAGGAACTCGGACAGGACGGGGTCGACCGGTCGTGAAGTCCTTGTGGTTGTAAGCGCTTGGGAACGGTAAATTGTGGCCACTACTTGTATTGGTCAATCCTGATTCACAGCGGTTGAAAGTGATGAATCGATCGCGATGAATCGAATGCTGGTGGCGGTGATGGTCAAGCCATCGGTGAGACGCTGAGCTACAATGGTGATCCATCTTGAACCGAAGAGCTGGGATCGCTGACTAAAAGATGGCTGGAACTATATACAGCGGAACCCTCAAAAAATGGTCGCTTCATTGCTGCAAACGGTTCCTAAATAAACGGTTGATAAACTGGATGATAACTAGGGGTACCCCTATTTTGCGACACCACCACATTGTTACTCATCAATTAGCTGACAACCACTCACAACCGCCGTCATTGACCATTCATGGCCAACCGTCCAGCTTCATCGCCATTCATCATACTTGTAGCCATAATGGCAGCGATTGATACTCATTGATTAGCCATCAGAATCCATTGAAATCTATCAGCATCCATTCAAATCCATTCAGATCCATTGACACGCGTTAACCGCTACCAACTGTTGCCACCCGGTCCTACCCATTGCCCATGTGGCGTGCATTGATGCGCCGTCAGGTGGAGATGAACTGTTGGGGATGGCCGATGCCTCAAGTCGTGCAGTTCGGATTCGGGGCCAGCTCTGAGTCAGGCAGTGCCCGAAAGATTCATTTTTTTGAGATGGTTTTAGAGGTTATGTTGCAAGATTTAATAGATTTTCGAGATTACAATGCAGGAACACATGAATTTCACGCTGTTTTTCCTATCAGATGCCCTTTTTTTTCCTCAATGGACCATGATGGACCAGCGTCCTGTGCACATCTTTGGTTGAAGTGAGCTGGGGACGATGGCGCTGGTTTCACCCGTGAATCAGTTGTTGTTGCGCTGCACCTGTGGCCGCCCTGAGGCCGTGTTTAGAGCGGCAGCTGTGGGCTGCTGAGCGACCCATCCGTTTTGTCGAAGGCACGGGGAAGACGATGGCTTATGGGTCAATAGAGGCCATTAGTGATGGTTAATATTGACGTTATTTGGCGAGGGGTCAATATTAAGCATCAATAATAGGGGAATGTAGCCAGTTAAGCATCATTAAGCATCATTTGGCAATGGGTGAATATTAACCATCAATGATGGGGGAGTGTAGCCAACAAGAATAGGGACAACAATGCTTAATACATGGTTTTGACCCATGGCCATTTGTCAACGTGAACCAGTTTTATTGACCACCAACCAGATTATAGCAGCAATCTATTGTCAAACTTGTTCAGCATGAATGAGCTGGGAGGAAGGCTCTTTTTTGGGCATAATGACATGTAGCAGATGAGCACTGATGAGCATGTAATGCAATGGTTCGTTATATGATATGTCAAAGAAGCCTTTAGATCAGATGTGCATGCCCGCAGAGAGAGCGAGAGCACATCGAGAGTATAGTGCACCAACAAACTGCAAGGACAAAATGGATCATCGTGTGACCTTTGGCCGTCGCCCCAAGCAACGGGTGAACTCTCCGGGGAAGTACTGACATGAAGTTACCATCCCTACCCTGCAATGGGCCAAACCACCCTTTTTCTGGCACAGGGGTTGACCACATTCTGCCAGAGCAATGAAAGCTTCAGAAGCGGCCATCCAGGTCACTCTTGTGCCATCTAGTGGCTCCTTGTTGTTAAACATGAGTAATAGTAGACCCTAGGCTTGATGCCATATTCACCTTACCCTTCTGCCCCATCAACTTTTCCACCACTACTTCCCATCTTATGCTTCCTAGTTTCCTCATGTCTTTTCCACTTACATTTTCTCACATTACATTCACACACCTCACACCATATTTCCTTCAAACTATATTCCCTATCATATTCTTTCTTACTTTCCCTATTCTCTTCTCTCCATCTCTTATCTGTTTCCTTCTTCTTCTCTACATTATTCCCTGCCCACCTTTTCCATCTGTCTAAGCACACATTACAAGTAATATTGTTTCCATTAAATGCCCCCAACTCTTTATTACCTCTACATTGCCCACACCTTCTTTTCTCTACTTCTTCCACTCCCTGACCCCCACGCTTAACATTATCATTATGTTTATTTGTTTTCAAATGTTTTCTCCAATATTTTTTCTTGATATTACAATCGCACATCTCACAATACATATAATCCTTTTTTTCTTCCTCCATATCCTTAATATCTATTGCTCCTATCCCTTTAAATATAGGTAAGGTGAATATGGCATCATTTCTTCTTATTCATTTCATCCATCAAAAAAAATCATCCTCATCCATGGTATCATAGCATTCAACCTAGCATCATGCCACCCCATAGAAAAAATAAGTAAGAAAAATAATTCAAATTATCTTAAGATAAAATAATTTAAATAATTTTCATCTTTCTATACCCACTCTCATTTTTTAGTTGAAACCACCCTGCCCCCATTTTTGGGGCACCCTGCCCCCATTTTTGGGGCACCCTGCCACCATTTTCGGGGCACCCTGCCCCCATTTTCGGGGCACCCTGCCCCTCATTTTTTGGAGCATCCTGCTTCCTTTTTGGAAGCAACCAGTCAAACCTACCACCCTCAAGGGGTGTAAGGGTTGAAGCAATTAGAAATAGACAATCATGAAACAATTATGCCATAATTTTAGCAACTATGGCATAATCTTTTCAAATAAGAATGTTTCAATCATTGACCCTCTTTTTCTCCATGCGTTGTTGCTTTTGTCTTTCTAATATGCGTTCTTTATTCTTTTGGTAGTATTGTTTTTCCCTTTCTGCTATTTTGCTTCTTTCATTTTGGTAGTATTGCTTCTGTCTTTCTAGTATGCTGTCCCTCTTGTTCTGGTAGTATTGCCTATTCGTCTCTGCGACTTTGTCCTTTTCTTGTTGGTATTTTTGTTTTTTCTTTTCTGCGATTTTATCCCGTTCATTTTGGTAGTATTGCTTTTGTCTTTCTAGTATGTTGTCCCTTTTATTCTTGTAATTCTGCTTCAACTGCTCTAAAACTTTGACTTTGTTTTGCTGGTAGTATTGTTTCTTCCTTTTCAGTATTTCGTCATTGTAATCTTGGTTGTATTCCTGTTGGGTTCTTCCATTGATGATTTTATTTAATTGACTCTGATATTGCCTTATCTTTTCACCTTCTTGTTTTGATAGTTCTTTAAAAGTATGACATGGGTAGTCTTCAATAAGTTCAATGAAGAAAGCATCAAAACCTATTTTATTCATTTCCTGATAAATCTTTGAGTGTTGGTGCGCATTTTGTTTAGCGTTTGCTCTGTGTTGTGCCATTCTTTGCGCCAGTGTTCGGCAAGTGCTCCCAACATAAGTTAAGTTATTTTTAGTATTTCTTATGATATATATTTTGCCTTTACTGTAGTCTGTATGTTTTCTAGTTTTCTTTTCTCCGTGTGCTATACGGTTTTCCATTGATTATTAATACATATTTATCTTTAAATGGGTTTAAATACCTAAAAAGAATTATACCAAAATAGGTCAAATTGGCATAATAATTTTCAAACAATAATCATTGCTTTATTAACATCTTTGTTATATTTCCTATTGTAGTTTCTTTCTGGTGGTGGTTCATCACTACTAGGGTCTTCCAGTTTTCTTTGTTCTTCTTTTTCTGCTTTCTTTTTGTAGTAATACCGCTTTTTTGCTTCTTTCCTACTTGCCTGATGTTCTGGTAAATCTCTAGTTTTGTAATAGTAAAGTCTTTGATACAGTGCCATTTGCTCTTTGATTTCCTCCAATGTTAAATCCTCTGGTTTTTTCATTGCCATAACTATTAGTATAATCTGTATGTCAATATTTCTTTAAATACTTTATGGACTAATAATATGATTAAGTTATTATATTAGGGTTTTTAGTCCCAATATATCTAAAGAGAAAATTATATTGTATTATAATTATGTTATGAGAAAAAATATAAGAAATAATATTCAAATTTTAAGAAACTTAAGAGACAGTAAAGCAGGAAAAGTTCCTAATAACATCATGGCAAAAATTAATAATGTCGTTGAGTTGTTTGAGCAAAGAAGGATTATACAAAGGGCAACCGCAGAAAACTTAATCAACAGCATTTCAATCAACAATGCCAAAAAAAGAGCAAGGGCATTAGAAGAATATGAAAATAAAATTGAACAGTATGAAGCATCACAACCAGCAGGTGAGCGCATGGCAACCAGAGCATCAAAAGCAAGAGAAGGCAAAACAGTAAAACACGTAAGAGTAAGATTGAGAGAAAAAACTAAAGCATCGGCAGTATCTAGGATGATGAAAGTGGCGCGTGAGCGTGGCATTGGCAACCGTAAGATATATACAGTTGAATTCATGCTTTACTCATTGGAACCCATAGGTGCCATAGTAAGGGGTAAGAAAATTAACAATCTAGTCTATTATCCAATGTTTGAACGAGGCAGACCCAGACAAGCAAGTATCAGAGCAGGCCAGTTTGTAGAAACGCTGACTAATAGAACAGTAACTAAACAACAAGAAAAACCCATGTTTAAGAAACTCATGATGTTTTTAAAAACTGATGGTGGTTTAAAAGATGCCATGCCGGACATGTTAGATTATGTAGATGCCATCCAGATAACTAAAGTTGAAAAAACTGATGATGACGGCAGACCATACAATTTAGAGGATGAGGGACTGAGGGATACGGCAAACTTAAGCATATATAATTATTATCATGAAACCCTAGTGGATGTTGAACAACAAACCGTAAGAGAAGCAATACAACATAACAATTTAAGAGACAATGAATGTTGGATAAACGAACTGCTTAAGACTTATGAAGGGTCTGAACTGATGAGAGAGAAGAGAGGAAAATTAGCAAAGACCCTATCAAGAAACAAAATACTAGAGATACTAAACAGGACTGAAGATGACATACACGAATACGGTATATCAATTAATCAAATGGAAAAGGTCTTTAAATTCTTCAACATCCCAGTTAAACTATACAACTTTCAGTGCCAATTGATTTATAAATTTGAACCTAACGACTTCAAGAATGGAAGGAGGAAAACAATCTTTGTAGCTTTAATTAAAAACAATCATGTATATCCAATCAATGCCAATCAAGATAGGCTATGTCAGTTGAAAAGGGATGAGGATGTTTGCGCTAGAGCATCCAGTAACTTTATACTCACTAACAAGACCGAAGCACTGAAATTCAAAATGTTTAGTCATATAGATGAGTTGCTCAAAATGACTGAGCATGAAGAATACTATCTAATTCATAAAGATAATAATATGAATGAGGTATTATTTCAATTTAGGAAGGCAGGTTACGAACCCATGGTTAAATACCAATCTAATAGGATAGTAGAATTAAGGGCTAGATACACAGAGAAGAAGACTAGAAAAGTAAGAACTTATATTATCAAATCACAGGACTTATCAAAGGAAATCATAGAAAGAGATATTTACGCTGACACTGAGGAAAAATATAATAGAATTGTTGAAGCAATGTTTATTTTTAATGCTAAAATCCTTTCAGAAAGCCATAAGTCAGACTACAGCGAATTAGATGTGGCAATACTGGATGAATGTAGGACAGTAGTGCCATCGGGTTATTTAGATAAAAATGTTGATGTAAAAACCTTATGTGAGATTGATAGGACTAAGGCTTTTACATGGGCATTCAAACAAATTACAGAAATACCGGTCTTTAGTGAATTTGATGAATGGAAAAAATGGGATGATACAAAGATAGAAGATTTGAATTTATACATGGTTCAAGTTTATTCATCTAACATCTTCTTCAATAAGAAGTATAACTTAGTATATGGTAATTTTTTAAAAAAGTTAATTGAAAATAAAACAGAGTTAAAAATCATTTGCTACAAAATACCCTATTACATCCATAAGGTGAATTACAGTGGTGTAGTGGATGAACTGAATCAAACAGTCTTGAGTGATGACATTGAAGAAGACAAAAGTAACAAAAAAAGAATAGCAAATATCACCTTCGGAATGCTAGAGAAGTCCAGTAATACAGCGCAAAGAAGTTACATATTTAATTCATTAAGGGAAGCAATCCATTATCAAAGGCAAAGCGGAGGTAGGGTATATGCCATTCAAGAGGATAAAGAAGATGAAGAGGGCAACATTACAAAAGGTGAAACATGTTATATCTTAAATGTCACTGACAGAAAAAAGTTAAGGGACGGTTTTAGATACATAAAAGAGATGCTACTACAATACCATAATTTTTCAATGTATGAAGCCTATAATAAGTTAATAGCAAATAACATTAAAGTATATTCAGTTAAATCAGATGCCTTTACCATTGATGAGGACGATTTAACTAGAGTGATGGGAAAACCAAATCATTTCATAAAATCATACCGGACTGGAATTTTAAACTTTGAAGAAGGCATTGTGGGTAACTGGCGATTAACCAAAAAAGCAATCAATTTTCCAACATGTCAGTATAAATTTAAACATAATGACTTAATTAAAATTCCTGTTTATGAAAATGAACCCATTGATGTAGTGGATGAGTTTGATACTAAAACTGTTTGTAATCAAATCATTCAAAGCAACCCGTGTATGATAAGGGCTAAATTTGCTGGGTCAGGCAAGTCATACATAGGACAGTATTTTAAGAAGTTAGGTAAAAATGTTTTATTCGTTGTTCCTCATAATCGGTTAAGTCAAGAAATAGAAGGTGAAGCAACCACTTATAACATGTTTTTCAGAATACCAGTTCATAAAGGGGATGACCTACCGGAGTTTGACCATAGTGAGTTTAATGTGATTTTCTTTGATGAAATTTATATGACCAACAGGCATATCTACAAAAAGGTGCTACACTTTAAGTATCAATATGAAGGAAGTAAAATTATCATAGGCGCAGGTGATACAAAACAGCTAGAACCCATCAATGACTTAACTAACACTCAACCCCATGACGCTTATGCTGACCAATGTATGGATAAGATATTTAAATACAATATCTACCTTAAAATTTGTAAAAGGGTAGGTGAGAAGGATAGAAAAATATTAGATGAATTGTATGATAATTTTTGGATACATAAATTACCTATAAGGGATATCATTAAAAAATACTTTAAATTTACAAATAAGATAAATAAAACTGATATGAACATTGCTTATACCAATGATAGGTGTAGATATGTATCAGATGAAGTCAGGAAACAGTTAGGATATAAAAATACTTATGAGATAGGCGAGGAGCTTATATGTAGGCTTTACCTTAAACAAAATGGACAGAAGTTTAATGCCAATATTCGTTATAAAATTTTATGTATAAACGGCTCAAATATTACAATAGAAAACATCAAAGATAAGAAACAACATACACTGGATGAAGAAATTTTATACAAACACTTTAGATATGGCTACTGTGCTACATGTCACTCATGCCAAGGCGCAAGCATTAAGAATAATATTACAATCCATGAATGGCAAAGAAGTAGGTTAGTAAGCAGGGAATGGCTTTGGACGGCAATCACCAGAGCAACTGATTTTAATAATGTATCATTTTTAAACAATGTATCATTTTATCATAATGTAGAGGCCGAGCAAGATAGACAAGAACAAAAGCTAATGAATTATTTCAAGAACAAGATTGAAGCATACAAGCAACAAGATAAAAAAGCTGGGAGGGAATTGAATTTAGATAATTATGTTGATGTGGAATTTTGTATGGATAGGTTGAACGGAACATGTGGCAAATGTGGATGTGATTTTTATTTTGAAACTAAAAAGGGTAATATCAATAGCAATTTTAGTTGCCAAAGGGTGGATAACAATTTTAGCCATACCAAGGATAACTGTATAGCCTACTGTGTTGATTGTAATTGTGCTTCTAAATAATTATGTTTAATAAATATTAATAAAATATTATGTCTATTAATGAGTGATAATAAACAAAAGATTATCAGTGATATTTACAATGACCCTTCTGGTTTTGCTAGTAAAGCAGTTACACTAGCAGATGCTAGAAAGAAAGATAAGTCTATTACTTGTTAGAAGTTGGTTCAAAAAGAATGTTGAAGTAAAAAAGCTACCCAGAGGCCAGAATAGTTTTGTTGCTCCAAATGCTTTCCATGAGTTTCAATTTGATTTGTTCTTTATTAATGACCTAGAAAAACAGAAAGTTAAGGTCGGTGCTTTGATGATAGATGTATTTTCTAAATACATGGTTGTAATACCTATTAATTCCAAAAGTGAGGGCAATGTAGCAAGTGCCCTGATTGAAGGGTTTAAAAAGATGGGTGGCTTTCCAAAAATATTATATACTGACGATGAAACTGCCTTAAGCACCCCAGCCATTCAAGACTACCTGAAAGAACATAATATAGAACACCACCGCACCAGAGGCCATCCAAATTTTAGTGAGAGGGCAATAAGAAGTTTCAAAGATGCCCTTTATAAACGGATTGAAGCAGATGAAAAAAAGGGAAAAAAAGGTCTCCAATGGACAGACTACATCCTTCAAATCCTACTAACTTACAATAATAAAAACATCCACTCAAGCATCAAAATGACCCCTAAAGAGGCAATGAAGAAGAACCGTGAGTATGAAGTAAAATTGAATTTAGAAGTAAGAGCGTTGAAAAATCGGAAGTATCCCGAAATCAATGTGTCAGATGAAGTGAAAGTGATGAGAAAGAAAATGATTACCGAAAAAGAACGTAGCAGTCACTGGTTAAAAGAAACATTCACCGTAAAAAGGATTGAAGAAAAGTTAGGGCAAAAATATTATTATTTAGAGGGAAGGGACAAACCAAATCTTCGTCATGAATTGCTAAAGGTATAATCATTTATGTTTTTTTATGCGGTGAATGTATTG
>VSDK01019377.1:101814-114939 GCA_009767595.1 Symbiodinium kawagutii | reverse complement strand
CATATCATTGCTCAACGCTGCTGCAGGTTGCCTTCCATGCGAAACAACCAACAGAGGTTCTGCGACCTTATAGCTAGCCCATATGTCTCCGAGACTTATAGGCTAGGTTGCCGTGCACGAATTTTGCAAGAACCAAAAATAACAAATGTGCAAAGGAACAATGACGCACGATCTGCGGAGAAACATTGAAAATACAAACAGTGGCCAGCATGACAGGCTCACTGCATGGCTGTCACCAACGAAGCTCCAGACTACCAACCATTACTGACATACACACAAGCAGTGGCAAAGCCATTGCAGCAATGTCACCAACAGAGTTTGTGATACTGGAGCTAGATCATCCTGACGTGCATGAACAGGGGGGCGGGGTCGCTGTACAATGTCATTGACTCAGTTCCTGATACTGGAACTGATCATTCTGACGTGCGTGAACAGGGGGGCGGGGTCGCTGTACAAATTTTAATGTCAATGACTCAGTTCTTGATACTGGAACTGATCATACTGACGCACGTGGGCAATGGGGCAGGGTCATTGCACAGTTCCATTTTTTTTAGTTGTTCCAATGTGGAGCCAAGCAGGCAATGAGACTCGAGCCAATTTAGCAACCAATAATCTATATATATATAACGTATAAAGGTTTTAACTTTATTATTTAGTAGCGATATTTTTTATAACTATTCTAGTGGTTGGGTGTGTAAATAAAAGGGGTTAACATACCTGCACCTCCTGTAAAACAACAATTTGTATCCATATAGTTAATGGATATCCATTTGGCACTTGGAGATGAATTCCTCTCCGGGACGTGAACTTCCGTACTTGTATATTTGCAGTTGTATATGCATACATATATATATATATTGCAGTTGTATATATACAATATATATATATGTGTGTGTATATACATATATAGTATTCAAATATATATGCATATACCCACACCATGTAACTTTATACAGAATGGCAATTGATAAATACACAGGCTTACAAATGCATAAACATCTATACAACGGCATCAATCTACCACAAAAGATCATTGCATGCATGGCATCCTCCCACGTCTATCAAACAACAGGGGCAATTCACATCTTGATTGATGATCTTATGATCAAAAACAATATTATGCGAAGGGCAACTTACATCTTTATAGCCCAAGACCTGGTAAGATCCCAAGACATATACTTCTTTATATAGTCGCTACAATCATCGACTCAACAGCCTTTCCCAACCGGTACCGGTCAGCCATCCGTGTGGCAAGGCCAATGCCTTCAAGTGGATCAAGAGCTCACAGGCCAAGCCAGTGAACACTCTACGGTATACATATCATTGACATAATTCACATCTCTTTTAAGAAAGCACCAGGCACACATGATCAAGAAATGGCTCCTTGGCCATTATTGGCCAAGCCTGTCACATATGGCAATCCCATCTCAATAGGATGATATATATCATATAATATATATAGTGGAATTAACTATTTTTCTTATAGCCGCTCACTCTGGTCTCACTCCTTTTGTTCCCATGGCTTCGTGGCTTCGTGCTCGAGTGCTATGACTGTCAGCCTGGCTTGCTTGCTTGCTTGAGCATTGGGCAAGACTTTTAGTTAGAACCCATTTCTGCAAACCTAGAAAAGTGGGACTAGCCCCCATGCGGAAAGAACCCAAGTGTGTAACCACATAATGAGATATCATCAACTTGGCATTTCAAACAATTGGAAATGTGTGCACTTTCATTGGCCAAATTTGGTCATATATACTTTCCACATCTTTGCCCAGCATCACAATCTCGCTTCTCAGAGAAACATCTTTTGCCGTCCTTCGCAAGATCCCGTTTGGGCTCAGAGAGGGTTGGTGTGGGTTGATAGGTACAGTGGTGCAATGCCTGGCAGAAAAACCGCTGCCAAATCCAAACCCAGTTCAAGGGCTTCCTCTTCGGGGTCAGGCAAATCGAGGGACAGCCTTTGCAGTTCCACAGAGTCCACTCCCAATAGAGGTGTTGTTGGGAAATACCCCTTGGACGGCATAGCCCAAAAGTGGGATGATTGTCAGATCATCCGCGAGAGGGTGCGGCAAGGTCTGAGCTTGGTTGTGCGAACGGGCGATGAGTCCAAGCCAACCAATGGGGAGGTTGAAGCAACAACCGACAACCTGAAGACCAATGAGGGCGTCCTTTTCCCCATCTGTTGCTTGATGAGGGACAATGAGCTGAAACCACCGCAGTTGGAAAGGGTCATTGAGCAAATCACCAACTTCTACACCATCGCAAAGGTTTGGCATTCATATGAATCGTACTACCACCAAGCATGGGCCATAAGGCGCCTCTTGGGCAAACTGAAGACTTTCACATACCGGGAAACACCTCCGGAGGACCGGATTCAGTTTTATTTTCACGTGGCCCAACAATTCAACATATATCAAGCTGTTGAATTGATCTACATTTGTTTGCTTTCGATCCAAATCATGTACTTCGATTGATACATATACCATTCACATTTCTCAATGATTAGATATCAACTTAGATCGATTCATATATGACACCCCACGCAGTCCTTGCCCAAGCCAAAGCATCGCAGGATCCAGCTATCATTCGCCTGGTGGAAGCGCTGGGATTCAATGTGAAGGCAGGGCTTCAAGTTGTCATGCATGCAGCTCAGATTGGCATATTTTGAAATAACAATTTAAAATTCCACCCATCACTATATATGTGCAACCTCGCAACTTGCACCAGAATAGTTTGACAAACATGGGATCACCAAATCTGGAATCCTCACCTGTGGGCCTAGTGGGCATGCAAGCAACTGTTTACATCGCAGTGACAGTTTCATGACACAAGATGTTGGCTGTTCCTGGGTGGCAGTGCCGGAGACATCAGTAGACCAACCAATGATGAATATGAATATAACAACATGCATGTGCATGCACATAGGGGAACCACATGTGGTCATCGATCGCAATTTGCTTCAGGCTTGGTCACCAACGCGGGACCCATCCCGAGAAGCTTTGGGGCCCCAAGCTGATGTGCCAGCCGATGTGCCAGCCGGTGGTGGGGATGGGGATGATGCTCCAGTCCAAGATGAGATGCCGTTTACCCAGATTCAGCACTTGGAACGAGATCTTGAGGAGTCTTATGATCAATGCGTGGCCAATGGAACAGGAGTTGATCCCCTGCCTGAACCCATCACCATTGAGGAGACACAAGTAGTTCTAACTGCGACTGGGGATGATGAAGTGGAACCAGCTGTTGGCCTGAACCAAGAGACCCAAGAGGCTACACCTTGCGCTGATCCACCCATCCACAAATTGCAAGCTCATCAGGAAAGGGTTAATAATGTTTTTTTCAGCATTGTGACATGGACCCAGCTTTTGCTATATACTTTCCATATCTAAATCTTTCCTCAAAGATCCATAAACCCACCCACATGTTTGATATTTGATTCAGCTTCTCCCCTGAAGGACTTGGATGATGTGGTGATTCTTTCGGATGAGGAGTTGGACCCTGTACCTGCACAAGCCATCCCTGATCACACAAGAGCTGCCATCATGGAAGCTTTGAAAGCGTCCTTTGGCTGTCACATATAATCCCTCGCTCTCTTTTGTAGAACGTTGATTGGTGCATGGTATAAATCAAAGGCCATCAAGACATATAAGGCAAATAAAACGCGGACTATGTCATTACAGATCGCAAATTGTTCTTTTGCAATTGGCAATGCTATCGTTTTTAAAATGTATACCTGCATATAATTGAACATGAACAAATGATCAAAACTCATGCGCCCCTTATTCCCCAAGCCAACTCATCCAGGTTTCAAAACTTGAAGATTGGTGAAGCATCTTCGTCTCCAAAAGGCTGCTTGCTTGATTTCAGGGTCTAGGAATGGTCACATGTAGCGACATGATGCGACATGTGTTTTGTTTTCACATGTCGGTGCAAGAGAAACAATTGAATCAGGAATTGATCAAATTCATGTTTCATCGATAGATCTCGATCCATGGTATAATTGACCAACTTTCAATCAGAACGGCATCACAATGACACAACCCTCACATGAATGTCAGATCATCTTGTGCGAGCCTTGGCGCTGAGGCTTTCGTGAAGACTCTCCTGACCAGACCATGCTGGTGTCGGAGTCGCTGCCGTATGGAGGGGATCAGGATGGAACTCAGCTGCTATGTTCCCCATCGCAGTTGCTTACAACTGATGTTGCCCAGAACACCTTGAAGGCTTTAGATGAACATGACCAAACCATGAAGGATCAGGTGCAAAGTAGCCAGGCACGGGTTTCAGAAACATGCTTTAATATACAGTTTGGCCTGAATAGGTGTTAATTAATTATTTTAACATTATATCATTTTAATTGGGGCAATAACATGTTTTTGTTGTTAAGCACCCTCTGAAATACAGGCATCAGTTGATGAGAAGACGGGGCAGCTTGAGATTCCTGACTATGATACTACTACACGGCGGCAACAATTCAGAATGAAGAAGGACAAGAGAGAAGCAGCTAGACTCAAGAAAGAGAAGAAGAAAGCAGAACGCTTGCAGAAGCAAGCCGACAAAGATCAAAAGAAGGCAGAGAAGGCAAAACAAAAAGCAGAGAAGAAAGAACAACTCAAGATCGACAAAGCCAACAAAAAGAAGCAAGCAGCCGAGGAGAAGTCAGCAGCAAAGCAGCAATCAAACAAGGTAGACCAGGTAGATGAACCTCTGAACACCGAGCAAGATCACATCTTAGCCTCGAAAGCAGATTCGAAGACGGAGCATCAGACTGAGACCGAGACACCTTCAATGCCTGATCAGCCTGATAGGGTTTCCTCACCAACTGCTGCATCAGTCTCTCCATGCAACGATCGTCCAAAGCCAGGCATTGGATCGCGTAGCCTCAAGCAGTATCGGAAGCTCAAAAAAGCACATAGCAAAGGCACTGTTCCAGTGGTCAGGGAGCCAAAGGAGGAGGGAGCAGAAGGTACTGTTGGAAAGAAAGCCACCCCAAAGGATAAGGTCAAGGGCAAGGGATCCAAGGGACAAGGCAAAACCGTTGGCAAACGGAAGGCCCTGACAATCTCTTCGGGGCAAAGCTGTGAGGAGCCCAAAAAGAAAGTGCCGAGAAAAGATGCAGCTAAAACCACGAAGCGCAGTAGCAAAGCAAAGGAGGTTGTACCAGTTGATGATGATGTGAAACGGTTGGTTCGTGAATCTTTGGATGAATGCCATTCATCCCATTGTTGTCATCCCAACTTTGAATGGCCCGAGATTGATTCCAATGTTGTGCAGCTTTCTACATACTGGACCCGAAAGGCAGTGGGTGTCAAAATCAAGAAAGAGCACAAACCATCAGAAAAGGCAGCAACAAAGAATAAGAAGTCCCCAAACAAGTCCCCAAAGAAGGCTTCTGGCAACCGTCAAGTTGCCTACTTTGCAATGCCCAGCCTTTGCACATATTCGAACTTGGTTTGTGCTGGGATCTATGCACCTGGGCTTCATTTTCACAAAAGTTGTTTTTGAACTGCTATGTGAAATTCTGTATCGGACTTTCATATTCAGCATTAGTCGGGGTTGGGTTAAATACCCAAGCGTTTTCTATGGATGGCGTTCTAAATCGAAGAAACACATTCCAATGCACACATGTATAGTTGTTTTGTTATATGTTGTGAGCGGCAATGTAACAACTTTATATATAATTGAGTGACCAGTGTTCACCACCTACATTTGTCCACCAAGGCAGCTGCTTTGCAGAAGCAAGCTGCAAAGGAGGGCAAGCCTGATCCGAAGTCAGCGGAGATGATCCAGCTTCAAAAGGTTCTGAAGTCCTCGCATGCAGCGGCATATGCTGAGTTCAGTGCTGCAAAGTCTGAGTCCGTGTGATTCGTTTTTCCAGGCCGAAGGCCAGTAGGATCTAGATATTTCACACAAGCTGGTGCCATAGCAGTAGTTTGGTGATAATGGTTCCATCGAGATATGTACCCAAGCTTGCAGCTTACCTCTTGAATTCATTGTCAACCGGCTGTTTATCCAAATACTGGCAGTGGTATAGAGCCTGTGTGCTTGAGACAGTGCAAATTACATGATCTCCGTTGTAACATGGAAACACGTGATGCAATATAGTCGAAGTATGCAGTACCCTTTTCAGTTGTATATTGAAGATCTTCAGATCTAAATATATCATTCTGGTACTGTATGTGGTGAGCTCATTAGGGATGGAGACATGTTGGCGAGCATCGAAAACGATGTGAGCACAATGAATGTGCACAACAATTTGCAGAACAAAATTGATTTTAAAACTATGCCACCATTAGGGCGTCGGTGGTTCAATCGTTCTTGACTGGGGAAAAGTGGGCAAAGCAGCTGCATCCAAACCAAACTGAGTTGATGAATCAAATGTACTTTCATCATTCAAGTCGATTCGTTTTGATTCAAGTTGGGGTCAATAGGTTCGAGGCTGGCAACGTCAAAGCGTAATAAACCATTGAACTTCTATACATGCCCAACATGACTGCAGGACATCCAATGCAAATCAAGAAAGATAAGGTTTTTCCATCAATAATGTGATGAATGTTCATCTTGCCAGGTCGTTGCAAATGCCGGTCCGGAAGTATGTCAAGAGCAGCAGGCCCCGTGCAAGAGGCTTTAGAAGAACCATCTTCAAGCGAGGAGCTGGTGATTGCCCCACCTTTGCCCTTAGTCAGCCGGACTTGTTTAAATACACAGTGGACCAGAGTATATCTTGCAAACGGATGTTGGTATAGCAATCACCTATCTCAATCTAAGACGCCGCAAGATCAATTGGCACAGTGATCTGATTGTGAAAGTGTTGCATGTTCAAGATTGGAGGGCCATATCCCGCAGCCAATTGTGGCCAGTGACCTTTTGGCACATCCACCATGCAACTGTGTGTGAGATCACGCATATATCTAAAAGGCTATTTACAACCAACCACAACACACAAGTGTATGACCTGTGATTGACGGCTTCCTCACCTCCGTGTTTCTTAACACGCCCTGATCCTGAGCCATGGGTTGCAACGACATCGGGTCATTGATTCTACGCCTGGTGGCTCTGCGCCTGCCGAAGGCATCCAGGCTGCAACAATTCCAAAATCATCCCCCGTGATTGTACACCTATAGAATGCTGGACTCTTGACATGTATAAAATGTGTTTTTGGGGTCATTCTATACAGTCACTAGTTTGCACCTGTTTTGGACGGTGTGAGAATCGTCATTTTATACAGTGAGCTTTCTTTTTTGGATGCTTCTGGTTGACTCAGGGAAGGTCATTTCATAGTTTTTTTGAATTTCCAATATTTTTTCGTGGCGCAATTCATGCCCACCTGGCCCGACCATTTCATACAGATCAACAAGAGATCCAGCCCTGACTGTCTAACAGTCAGTGCACTTGACCCGGGTCATTCTATACATTGGCTATCATTGGCTATCACTACCTTATGTTTAGCAGCTCCAAGGTTTAGGTCCATGTTAGGCACAGAGGTTGGGAAAATGTTGGGGTTATGGAAGGTTTATGTTGGGAAAAGGGGCCCATGTCGATTCATGGTGGGGGTGTGGGAGGGTGAAAGGGGACCGCCGCCACGACACACGACCTGCCACGAAGGCCACGACCTGAGACCTGAGGGTGGGAAGGAGGTTGTGTTGGGATGATTTTAAGATATTCTAAGTATACTAAATCATATTAAATCACATTAAGTTGGGAAGAGATGGGATTTAGGAACATGTTAGGCCCATCTTAAGGCCATCTTGAGACGATCTGGGCCCATGTTGGGCTCATTAATGGGTCCATGTTGGGCCTATGTTTGGCCCCCTTTTTCAAGACAAATTACTATCCCAGAATTGTCTTGAAAACTTGGGCTCTATGTTGGGCACATGTCGTTCCTAAGGCCCATGTTAGGCACAGAGATTGGGGTTATGGTGGGCTTATGTTGGGGTTATGGTGGGCTTATGTTGGGAAGAGATGGGATTTAGGAACATGACATGGGATGTTCCTCCCATTTATGATGGGATGTGTTGGGTCCATGTTGGGAACATGTTGAGTTTATGGTGGGTTTATGTTGGGAAAGGGATGTCTTAGGTGGGAGGTTTGTGACCCATTGAAAATCTATATCTCCAAGAGCTCTCCTGTAGATAGACTTTTCACCTCCTCCCCCCCTTCCCGCCCATAGGACTACTCCTGTATATATATGAAGGAAATATGAAAGACTTATGTCATTTTATACAATTGCATGTGTCATTTTATAGAGGTTTTTATTTCCACTCGTTTTTCCTTCGACCTTGGTATCAATTTTCAAGGGTCATTTCATAGAGAACCCTTAAATTTAGGCTTTTGGCTGCACCCTGGCTATACCATTTCATAGTCACTGAGGAAAATCAGTCACAACTCATTGGTTATTCATTTTATTTTTCCCAAAAGGTATCCCTCACGCAAGTGATGCATTTTATACCCGGCAAAAATCTATAGAATGGGGCTGCAACAGTGGCCACCCTACAATCACGGGGGATCCAAAATCCAGTGAACCATTTAGAGGCTATAGCAAACACCACGGTGAACACATAACTTTGGGACCCCTTGTAAGCCACTGGTGAACATGAGGTTTCCAATTGTCGCCATATATAGAACCATGTTCATATTATAATCATAGATTCAATTTAAGATGAGAATATGCGTGTGAATTCCATCGGTATCACCTCGCTGCTGAGGATTTCATCTTCCTGGTGCTCTTAACCTTCTTCGCGACCAACTTGCCGACCTATAAAGAGGAGAGCAAATGAACAATCAATCATACAGGTTTGAAAGGTATGTAGTCTCAAGTCTCAACCAACCATCATCATGAGTTGGTGATGGATTCATTGCGTTTATAGTTATGCATCAATTTGTTAATTCAACCATGCCCCCTTTGTTCATCGCATGCCAACTTCTTTTATTATATACACTTCACCTTCCCACGCAGTCCTTAATTGGTCAATCCATCGCCACGAGAGTGTGCAGGACCTCACATTCATTGAGTTCTTTGCTGGCGTTGGAAACTGCTGGAGAACTTTGAACAGTGCTGGGGAGCAGTCTGCTGGGCTGGATATATGCTACATGACTGTTGGTAAAGGAGAACGGAATCCATTTGACCTATTGACAACCAGTGGTATGGTGTTCCTTGGATTCATATTTTATTGTGCATGGAAAAAACTTGGACATTTGAAATTAATCAACAATCGACTCAAATCCACATATGCCAGTAAAGGATTCAAAACGACAGATTGAATGTGAATGTCATAGAACTCGATCATCGCAGAGTTCCTGCATGCCTATCCAAGGATGGCCATTCATATGATTCTTTGCGCAAAAGAAAACGGCTTTGCTACTCTATGGGGGATTGTCTGCTCCTCATGGATCCACATGAACTCATTTACAAGCAAACGCAGCATCCTCCTGCCGGAGGGGGATTGCTCCCGTGCATACGTTTGTGCAGCAAACAAGATGGTGAGCAGGAACTTTGCTTTAATTGCTATATATGCGTTTTCTCTTTTGAGGCTTCATGCTATTCAGAGAGATCTTGATTTATAATTGACAAAAACATCCCATCATCACAGCGATCCCCAAAGCAACAACCGTAGATTGATTTCCTTAAGGGGTTGATTCACTCAGAGCTGCTTGTCTTTAAGTTGAATCCGATTTATGCATCCTGATTGCACATCCTGGGGCTGGGTGATGTGCTTGAGGGTGTAATGCAATTTCACCAAAATTGTTCAAAGCCGAGTGTGTTGGGTCAAACTTAGGTGTATCCTTCTCATCGCACTATGCGTGGCGCGTGGAGGGAGCTTCCTGGTGGAGCAACCAAAATCTTCCGTGATGGGATATTTCCATCGGTTCGAGTGGTTGACCCGAATACTGAAAGTGACCTAGTTGCATGTCAGGGAATCAAGTTCACACAACTGTGGCTTTGGGGAAATCATGACTATATACATGGAAATGAATTAGGCAAGATCGATAGATATGCAACTATATATGACTACATGGTCCATCTATATATCATCATTCTTCTATATATCCACCAATCATCACCAGACCTTTGAGCACCATCCTAACGCTGCAGACTTGAGGTGTTCAAAGTGAAATGGTATGCAGGACACTATGGAGCTCCAACTCCCAAGCCCCACAAGGGCTGGACCAACAATCCTCGTTGGAAGCTGCTGGACCTTGGCAAGTTTGCTCGAGGGCTGCTCAAGAAAACCAGTGGTTTGGTAAAGAAAACCATCTCGAAGAGTGGAAAGGTGTCTTATTGCGGCACCAAAAAGCTCAAAGAATCGCAGAGCCTAGGCTGTTTCAAGTAAGCGTCTTAATTTGCATCAGCCAATGAATCTGGCAACCATGGATCCATAGTTGGACAGCCAATCAATCGATATATGATTTATAGTCAGGGCTTGGATTGCATGGTGAAATATAGAAATCCCAATTAAGAGCAAGTGGTTGATTTGTTCTTCACAATATAGACAAACATGTTTCGTCGGGAACTCATGACTGCTCAGGACTTATCCTCCAGCGTTTGCCATGAAGATCAAGCAGCTCTTCCCTGGTTTGAAGACTGGAGGGTTGGGTAAGCCTGATGTGTCCAAGGAAAAGAAACCCCCTGAAGAGATCTTTGAACAGCTCCCATGGACCATATGGGAGGAGGCTGAGCTATATCATGCTTTGCAATACATGCGAGGCAACAATCATTTAGTGGTACCGGCCAAATGGCTTCAAGCTTTCCCCAAGGCTTTTGAAATTTTGTTTCGCCAAGAGCAGAAACGTGCTCGCCATGCTTGAATCCCAAGCCAATGGGACCACCTGATGTTGGATCGGTTGAATAAATCCTTAAGTGATCCCTTTATGCTGGTTCAAGTCCATGGGAATTCCCTTTATCTTTTTTAAATCCACAGGATTCTGGGGTGTTCCATTGAGAAAAAAACCAGCTACTTACCAAAATTGAAACAAATTGATATTTGGTGATTTTTTGGGTTCCGAGTGGGGACGTGAAAAACCATGCTGTGGACGTGAATATCCATAAACCGTTCGGATTACGTTCAAATTACGTTCAAATTACGTTCAATTGCGTTCAGATTACGTTCGACTTGTGCAAAAATTACGTAATATTTGCGTAAAATTTCAGGGTTCTGAATGGACATTTTTGGTACCATTTGTTTTTTAAAAAAACACTAGATTTCTGCAAAAATGCCAACAGAAAAGGTGGTCCCACACGTGGTTGCTTCAAATTCGGCCAGACTCAGCCTGGTTAATTGGTGCAAACGTGGCTTTATGATGGATCTAATTTGATGGAAAAAAACTTTGAGGGCTTACCCCATTGAGTTGGATCCAACCAAAATGATTGAGGCATGTTGACACGCTGGAACAAAGCAGTGCTGCTCATATAGGAATCACAAAACATGTCATATTCCGCAGCCATTTTGTGAAAAGGCGGGCAGGTCTTTGACATATAAGATCTCTAAGGACTGTAGTCGCAGCATGTCCGGTGACTCTCTGGGGTCCGTGTCAGCTGGTGGGGGATGGAGCTGTGAGACCCTGCAAAAGGGGATTGCAGAGTGTGCTGGTATTGCTGGCCTTGAGCTTGATGAGACCAAGAAGAAGCAGGCCCATGCAACCAGGGTGTGGGTGATGTTGCAGGTAGGTCTGCTTACATGGGTCAATGCATGCTAAGAACATTGAATCCTCGAGTCTTATCAATCTGAGAGGCCATTCATGATCCAAGAGCATTGCGAATGGATGGTTGATCAATTGACCGCGGTTTTGAAACATATTGAGTTGCGATGCATGCTGATCATCTTGGGAGGTAGCTGACATGGTGGTGAGAGCTCTACAACTCAAAGCTCCTTGGTTGCAATGCGTGCATGATAGCATGTTAATGATCCACTCCGTGCACAAACGTCAAGGGGGCATGCATGTGGCATATACATATATCACATCATTAAAATGATGCATGAGGTTCGGATTGAAGCCCAGGTAGGGTCATATAATAGTTCGATGTTGAAAATGGGTCTCGGTCTGCGCATTGTTCCTGAGGCTCCTGGCGCTCTGGCAATTCCTGCCCACGTCAAAGCGGAGCAGAAGTCACCCGTGAAGGGTGTGCGAGGAAGGCATTCAGGGGTTTCTTGGAATGCGCAATTTGTTGGAACACCGGTCCAAGCTTTATATAGCCAACTGTCCATCTGGGAGTCATAGCTTCAGAAAGTTTAATCGATTGACAATTGACAATCCACTGAAGCAACATATGTGAACCAACCCTTGCTTCTCAGGAAGTGCCGAGGGAACCATCACCAGCACCAACTGTACCAGGAGAATCTTGTATTAGCTTAATTCATGAACTGCATGCATGTGTTTTTGACTATATATGTTTTTACGCATGGTGATTTGCCATCTCCTTTTGCTTTAGGAATTGGTGTCGCCAAGAGCAGCTACAAGCCCAAGTGTAGCAGCATCGCTGGGGACACATGATGGCAACAAGGCCTGCGGCTAACAAGTTGTCATCAACATTGTGCTTTTATTTTATCTTCACAAAGTATATACCGGTGTTAATACGATGCTCCAGGCGTCATGCTCACGAAACAAACCCATCGCCCAGTCCCACCCCAGGCAGTGGAGGCTGCTGATGCCTTGCAAATGCTCAACCGCATCAGCAGTTTGGAGGCGTCCTTGAAACAGGCTCAGTCAGCGGTGGTCGCACCAAGCACCACGGAGCCATCTCGACTCGAGACACTTCTGGAATCGGTTGCGGTGGGTATCAAAACTTTGGTTGATGCTAAAAATAAAGTTCCGGATCATTCGAACTCTTCAAAGAAAAGCGATGAGAATGAAGTGTTTGGTGATGAAGATGATGATGATGAAGAAGAAGAGGAGGAGCAGTACATGACCACTCCCCAGGGCAACAAAGTGTCTTAATTCAAACATTTTGGTATATGTGTTGTTTTGGGATGTTTTTTATTTATCACTATCTTTGTCGCCTTTTGCCCTTGCATCAAATCCAACGCAGCCAAAGTTGATGAATCAACTTAGGTTCCGATCTCCGCGGACGCGCTTCGGATGAGGCTCCGGCGCATGTGTGAGAAGAAACCCAGTGGGCGCCAGAATGTTCCTGCT
>VSDK01019377.1:69896-101804 GCA_009767595.1 Symbiodinium kawagutii | reverse complement strand
TCAAGGAGGGAGGTACCTCCAGGGAGGTGCTGGAGATGGCGTTGCTGGAAAGCATCAGCAAGTTTGGAGTGAGCCGAGACCATTATAAGCGGGTGAAGGCTTGGTTGGTATATATATGAAAATGTGTTAACATCGATCTTCTCGTTTACACAGATCGATTTTTGAACCCATATATTTAGATCATGCACTTCTGGGCCACATCCCTGTGTAGGCTGAGTTTGTAACCAAATGCAAGCTGGTGAAGGAACGAATGTCAGCAAAGGAGGCAGAGAAAGAAGGAAAGTGGCTTACCTTGGAAGCACTGCGCAAGCTTAACAAGTACAGTGCCAGCTCCATCCGTGCTATCACTGCTTACTGCAGTCAATTTCCGGAATCCCTCTGCAGGCTAGCCTGTGAATGATATGGCTGATGGTTCTCATGTTGCTTTAGTGGAAATTCCTTTATAGTCAAGTAAACGTAATTCAACGAACCATGTGATCAATCAACCATTTGCTTCAGCCATGCTATGTGCAGGCCCTGGCAATATGATGAATCTGTGACTGAGTACTGGGTGGTCACTGACGATAGCATGCGTCTCAAGCAGACTGACACCACATATGAGAGGGAGGAAACGGATCTCGCTGACCTTTGCATGCATTAAGACTCTCATGGGCGAAATGCATGCACAAATGATTTTGTTTATATAGATGTGTGTGTGTATATATTTCTTCACCATCTTCACCTACCCTTCCCACGCACATGTTGGACCATCTTTGCTAAGGACAAAAGGACAAAGGATGCTCCGGCTGGGTTGGCCCCCATGAAGCTTGATATGCCAGACATCCCCAAAGCGGAAGTGGTTGGTGACAAGGACTGCTGTTCATCCTATGTCATTGAAAAGCATGCTTTGGACCACAGTATAGTCAAGTATGGGTCATTACAATGAATTCAGTCATGCTATATACACACATGCATGCCACTGTCCCTGGCAGCCTGTCAATGATCTCGAGCACTACATGATTGCCATGGACAAGAAAGAGCAAACTATTGCAAAGATGATTCAGACCCTGAAATCATGCAAGGGCGATTTTGCCAAGAAGTGCCTCAACTTAGGATGATTTTTCACTATGCAAGAAACAAATGGTGCATGTTACATAGAGCATGCCTTTGAATGCTGCCTCTCATTTGAACACTGACCGTATACCGCATGCACTCTCTAAGGTTGGCTGAGGACTTGGAGAATGTTCACACTTCGATGACAGCTAGCTACAGGGTTTTCGCTGGCTACGTGACGGACCTCAAGATGGAGCACCGTGATGGTCAATTGAAGAGTGATAAATTGGATGAGTTGCTTGTCCATTTCAACATAGTTTCCAGCCAAAGTTCTCATATATAGCCAACCCATGTTAGATTGGCACCTGTACATCATGCACAACGATCACCATATGCTGCATGCAAATATTAATGCTCAAGTCCGTGGCCAAACTGGGGGTTGTGTTTGGCCACTAGATTTTGGCGTTGTAGCCAATGCCTACCGATGATGAAGATGATTCTGAGCAATGGCTTCAAGAGCTCCTAGAGTACAATCGCAAGGCCCCAATGCTTTGAATGCATTTGACTCTCAATTCCATCTTAACTTCATTCCATAAACAACCTCACCTTTGGTCAGGCCAGCGTTGAACCACCGAAGATTTCTCCACATGTTTCAGGCGGGTAAAGAATCATGTCAGTTGATCCATAGCATGGCTTATGCTTCCACCAAACCACCCAAACATGTCCACAGAAACGGCATCGATGTCATCACGCCTTCAACATCTTCATTGGTCCAAAGCCTTGGATTCGGCAACACTACAGCTGGATAGGACACGGGAATGCTTTGAGTTGATTGAGTCTGAAGAGCTTTTGGACTATGAGTTACCTAGACGACCAAACATGGCTGCTGGTGCAATATTGAAACATTGCTACCAACGTTTGGACAACATGTTGGAAAAACAAAAACCGTGCATCTTCAAAGTGGGCTTTACCCACTGTGCTCATTTCCGTTTCTTCAACAGCGTGTTTGGATATATCAATGAGCCGGACAAGTGGGAAAAGATGATCGTGGTCTTTGCATCGAGCGAAGCTATATCAGCATCATACATTGAGGGGGCCATGATTCAACGTCACAAAGGACCCTCATATCATATTGCAAGTATGTTTTTTTCATGTTTGTGGGCAACCAACAAACAAAATTGCATTTCATTGATCAGTAAATCAATTACATTGTTGTGTTTTCCAACCTTTGCCTAGGACAGCCTGGCTTTCGCAATGTGAGGGACGGTGGGGATTCTGTCAAGCCCAATGAATTGGGTCCATTTCTTGTGTACTTTGTTTACAGGTCCTTCAAACGACCAAGCCATGCGCAGCTTTGCGCCAGTGCATAAAAAGTTTGTTAACCAGCTGCATGCAAAACAAACATTATACTTTCCCGAATTGCTGATACATTCATCCATGTCTCTCTCCAATCCAAGGTTGTTGAAGAACATCGCTGACGAGAAGAACAAAGTCAGGACACAGTCACTCTCCTGCAATTGAATTCAACATATTATGATCGATTACAAGCTCGATCATTGATGGTATATACAAAAAAATGTGCCCTGGAGTTGGCATGCAATGGACAACTCGTCTAAGGTGCTCTGATTTTATTCCTCTGGATGCTCGTTTCAGGCGATTTGCTTCAGCGTATGTGAATGCCTATGTTCAAATAGGATGCATTCTATTAAAGATCATTGCTGATGTTTCCAAGGGGTCCCCACTGATACCTTGCTTCATCTTGGTGCAGGCAGTTTGCCAAAGAGAACAACATCAAATTGGATACAAGTTCCAAAGCCAAACCTCCCAAAAATCCGGGAGGCAACAGCAAACCCCCAAAGCGGGCAAAGGGTCCAAAGGGTAAGGGCCCAAAGGGTCCAAAGGCCAAGGGTCCAAAGGCCAAGGGATCAAAGCCAAAGGGTCCCAAAGCAAAGGGTGGTGAAAAACCATCTGGAAGTTCCAAGCGCAAGCATCGGCAGCCCAAGGCTGCGCTGCAAGCGGAGGCTTCTGCCCCCCCAGGATCCGGTACTGCTGCCGAGCAGCCAAAGAAGCGCAAAGGTACCAAGAAGACCGGCACCGCCTAAGCACCCGCAGAGTTGGTGAAATCTAAGCTTGTCAGAGATGAGGTGCGGAGAAACCAACTTCATAGTTATATTGATTGATTTTATATGATGCTGGTTGTTTTCAATGGACGCTTTGATATTCTCCGTCCCTAAGCAATTGGTTAAATGCAGTTCTGTGGGTGGTTTTGGGGGAACGCTGCTCATGTGGAAAACCACATGCGCTTGATTACTGAACTCCTCTTGCAACCAGCGATGCATAGGGGTCTAATGATGGCTGTGGATTACCACACCATTTGCCACACGGAGTTCTCATAGCCAACAGTGCTATACATGGGGATCGAACAAACAGCTTTTGCAGATCACACTCGAGCGTCAAAAAGATCAAGTGCAATTTCCCTTGCATGGACTTTGCAATTCTGACAACTCTCAAGGAACATGCCTCGGAATTATATGATCCTGATACACTCTTTGCTCACCGATGTTTATACTGCTCTATGGGTGGGATATATCTTGCATGGTGGTTTAATGCTTATTGGATCTGGGTACATCAAAAAAATTGAGCGGCCTGAAATTCTCCACTTGCCAGGGCCTTCACACAAGGCTAAGCGCCTTGCCTGGAAATATGGCAGAGGCGACTCTTGCAAGCAAGTGCACTGCGCATGGAACATGCATGCACATGTGCATTGAAAGAAAACATTTTTGGTTCACGTTGGATTTCAATCATCGTACATGTGTCATATACATGTGGTCCTGAATGATGTAAAGGATTCATAGATTGCATGCTGACCACTTACCTGTTTACTTTGGATGTTGAATTGTCATCAATGCTGAGGAAACATCCTGTGAGATCGTGGGCATGGCTGCTGCTGAGGGGATGGATGCGCGCGAGGCCAACCGCACCACTGGACTGTGCCCGGTCTTATCTGCTCTTGAGTCTGTTCCTATAAAACATGCAGCCTCTTGACTCGATCCTATCAAGCTTAATCTTTTTGTTTTTTCCATCCACCAATGTGCTTTATAACCTTATACCTGCAGCCCTGGTTGCATATATTTTTATATTCAGTTTATGATTGATGGTTTGGTTGCTATGTTTAATTGAATATAGTTTTTTAATTGCAAGACTGTGGATATATAGGGGGCTCGACTATATAGTTATCTTTCACGCAATCACTCATGTAAGGAAGAAGCTGTTGTGAAAGTCTTTCGTGAGCACAATTTCCTGTACCCAGTTCAAATTACTATGGTGGAGGATGGTCTTCTGAAGGGATTTCCATGGATTCGACCGACCGACTTCCTGAAAGCAATGAGTGACATGAATGACCTTTGTCACCTTTTGGGTGGTCATTCACTTGAGTCTGCTGGAGATATACTCATCGACTTTTGGGGCAAATTCCGTTCGATTGTGCCACAACATGAGCTTTGGGGCTACATTGACCGGGGTGAGAAGGATCTGAGGAGATGCATCCCCGTGCTTTTGCATGGGGATGAAGGGGTTTCCTTCAAAAAATCTGGGATACTTGTCCTCTCATTCCAAGGCGCTTTTGGTTACGGAAGTAGTCAGCGAGGTAAAAACATTGAAGAGAACTACCGTGCAATGGGGGAAGGAATCCCCCTCAACTTTTTGAAAACTGGGGTCCAAACCCGCATGCTCATCTTGGTGTGCCAGAAGGAGAGGGTGTATGAAACTTTTTGGTTAATAAGCCTCAATGTTGATATGTTAAATTCAAAATTCATTCAATTTACAGCACCACATACAGTTTACCCATTCACTTCCTGCAGGAATACTATGCAGATGATCGCCGCATTTGGAACTCACTCTTCGAGATGGTGCTCAGAGATGTGGCATTGGCAGAGCACAATGGGATAGAGATTTGCGGGGGTCAAGGTCAGAAGTTTTGGCCAATCATTATAGGAAACAAAGGAGATTGGTCCTACTTAGCGCCTTGCCTTTGCCTCGAACCTACATGGTTTGATTTTTTTGGGGGAAAAATCTTTGTGATATTCACCGGCCCAATTAATATAATAATTTGCAGCCTTCAAATGTGCCCTGGCTAAATTCAACCTTCTTGCCTCAGGTTAGCAGTGGCAACCTTGAACGATCGTACAGACGGGCGCCCAAAGGACCAGGGGAAGATGATGGCGCAGGCCATGATGGGGCTGGTATGTGCCACCTATGCCTTGGTGGCCAAAGAGGAATTGATTGGGAAGATTTGTACCTTGAACTATATATATTATCCCCCGTGATTGTACACCTATAGAATGCTGGACTCTTGACATGTATAAAATGTGTTTTTGGGGTCATTCTATACAGTCACTAGTTTGCACCTGTTTTGGACGGTGTGAGAATCGTCATTTTATACAGTGAGCTTTCTTTTTTGGATGCTTCTGGTTGACTCAGGGAAGGTCATTTCATAGTTTTTTTTGAATTTCCAATATTTTTTCGTGGCGCAATTCATGCCCACCTGGCCCGACCATTTCATACAGATCAACAAGAGATCCAGCCCTGACTGTCTAACAGTCAGTGCACTTGACCCGGGTCATTCTATACATTGGCTATCATTGGCTATCACTACCTTATGTTTAGCAGCTCCAAGGTTTAGGTCCATGTTAGGCACAGAGGTTGGGAAAATGTTGGGGTTATGGAAGGTTTATGTTGGGAAAAGGGGCCCATGTCGATTCATGGTGGGGGTGTGGGAGGGTGAAAGGGGACCGCCGCCACGACACACGACCTGCCACGAAGGCCACGACCTGAGACCTGAGGGTGGGAAGGAGGGTGTGTTGGGATGATTTTAAGATATTCTAAGTATACTAAATCATATTAAATCACATTAAGATGTATAAAGCCACCTTTTCTCCTCCTTTTCCTCCCCTCCTTTCCCCACCTTCATGGCCCACTCCCTTCCTCCCTTTCCTCCTCCCCTCCTGGCCTTGGAACGTCTCCTGGTCCTTTACCCACCTTTCCCCACCTCCTGGGCCCAGACGATGGTTCCAAAGCATCGCAACCCCCACCACCTGAGACCCAATGTGGGGGCGGCAGCGCCTTCGAGTCAAGATGGGTTTATGTTGGGCACATGTTAGGCACAGAGATTGGGAAATGTTGCGGTTTATGTTAGTCTATGTTCATAATATTGATCAAGAATGATCAAGATACATGATCATAATTGATGAGTATAACAATATGGTGGGCTTATGTTGGGAAGAGATGGGATTTAGGAACATGACATGGGATGTTCCTCCCATTTATGATGGGATGTGTTGGGTCCATGTTGGGAACATGTTGAGTTTATGGTGGGTTTATGTTGGGAAAGGGATGTCTTAGGTGGGAGGTTTGTGACCCATTGAAAATCTATATCTCCAAGAGCTCTCCTGTAGATAGACTTTTCACCTCCTCCCCCCCTTCCCGCCCATAGGACTACTCCTGTATATATATGAAGGAAATATGAAAGACTTATGTCATTTTATACAATTGCATGTGTCATTTTATAGAGGTTTTTATTTCCACTCGTTTTTCCTTCGACCTTGGTATCAATTTTCAAGGGTCATTTCATAGAGAACCCTTAAATTTAGGCTTTTGGCTGCACCCTGGCTATACCATTTCATAGTCACTGAGGAAAATCAGTCACAACTCATTGGTTATTCATTTTATTTTTCCCAAAAGGTATCCCTCACGCAAGTGATGCATTTTATACCCGGCAAAAATCTATAGAATGGGGCTGCAACAGTGGCCACCCTACAATCACGGGGGATTATATATTTAATAAACTGTTTTTTTTGACCACCATTACGATCACCATATCTTGATTGGTGTCAGGGTTTTGTAATCAGATATAATCATGAATTCAACCGCCGCTCCTGCACTATTGCTCATTTGTTTTCACCTTTAAATTTGTCTCTGCAATTGTATAATGGTTTTGACTGTGTGGGATCTGTACTCCATATAAACATTGTGCTGCCATTATGTCACCAGTCAAGGAATACTGCTGAACAAGCGATGGCTGATTCCTATGAGATTCCTTTACCTGAGCCCTGGGAGCGTGAAAGTGCATTCACGCGACTCTTGCTGCAGGATGGTGCTCCAAACGGCAAGAGCCGTTTTTTCCACATAGACCCATGGCACATGCTACACCTGGGTATAGGAAAAGCCTGGGTTGCTGGGGGTGTGTTCTTGCTCCAAACCTTGATTTCCGAGAGTTCTATCGACAAACGGCTTGCAGTCATTGGTCAGGAGTACAAGGCCTGGTGTAAGAGGGAGAAGGTTGACCCTATCATTCGCAAAATCGATATACATACTTTTGGAGGAGGTGGGTCCAATGAGGCAAACGGGGCATGGCACAAAGCAGCCATAACCTCTAACTGGCTACGTTTTTTGGAAGACTATTGCGACCGCAATGTGCAGCTGGAGACTGTGTCACAAAAAATCCGTGCGTTTGCTTCCTGGTTGTAAAAAAATTGTGAAAGTTTTTTTGCCTTAATTGGGGTTTCAAAGATCAATTTAATATATGGATGCTGCCCTAAGACCATTGGTTGCTATATAGGCAATTGAGTTGTCAATTCCTCTTGCTGCTGCCAAGGTTTTGGGGACTCGAGAAATCAATTCCTTTGTGAGAGGGATCTATGCCCATGACACTTTCATTCCCAAGGAAGCTGCACTTCAGCTGAGCAATTCTTTGCGAACCTTTTGCAAGGCCTACATGTTTGAATCCTCAATGGCCTACAGGGATTTCTTGCCTCATTTCCCTTCGTACCCTAAAGTGCATATGCTGCACGAAATTTCTTTTCGAATGAAGATGGATCTCCGAAGGGGGTCCCAATTCTGCTTGAATCCTGCAATGAATTGCTGCGCTCTAGATGAGGATTTTATTGGCCGCACAGCGGCTTTAAGCCGTAAAGTCAGCCCGATGCTAGTGGCGCATCGAACGTTGATTCGGTACACATGCCACATTCAGCAATGCTGGGCCCGAGGATGAAAAAAACTATATAGCTCAAAGCGCAACAAGTCTGGATGTGGGCTAAGTAAGGGTGGACTGGTTTGTTATTGACATGGCTAAGAGGATCGAGCTTTAAGATGGGGTTATATAAGGGTGATATACCTTATATTAATGACCTTATTTACCATGGACGTGAAAAACCGTAATTGGATCCTTGAACGTGAAAAACCGTTCGACTCATCTTATGAACGTAAATCCTTGATCAAGAACGTGAATTTGGCAGAATTATGGAGATGGAGATCCTTTTGCATCTTGGAGGCAAATGGTTGTTTCACCAGGGCTGCAGGTAGCGAATAAAGTCCCGTTGGTCCTGAATGCAAAGGTTGATCCAATTCTGTGTGTAACGTTTGCAGCTGAAACACCCAAAGCCTTTTTTGACCACAAAAGATCAGTTAGGCTCCAAGCGCTGAACCGGCCCCCGCCCATCTCAGAGAGACTGCTGCAGCATAGTGCTGCAGGGCTGTGCAGCTCATAGTTTTGACATGCGACGTAGTTGCCACACGCCTGGGCGTTGCCCAGACATATAACAACTGAAACCTATAGTGAAACAACAAAGTTTGAACTGGTGAGGCATACGCATTGACACTGTATTTTGAATAAGCGCTGAGGAACTTTAAGCGGGACATCATGTCCTCATCCAACATGCAGCTGTAGTAGAGGCAATTTCCTGCCACCGGAACCCAGTCTAACAACCTTGGAGTCCGAGAAATGAACGCAATCACTGTTGGTGCGAACCCTTCTCAAACATGCATATGTTTGTGATCGTTTGTCATCATTCAAAATTTGTTGCGCATGTTTGAACCGTAAGCCTCCGAGCAGCAAATGTTCGAACTGATGATGCTTCGGGTAGATCGGCCACAACAATTGGGAATTTTCCAGCGCTCTGGAAGCCAAGTCTCAGATGCATACCGCCAAGAAAACCAACCCAGATTTTGTTTTCGAAAACAACCGGACCGTTAGTTTGAAAAAAAATGCATGTGTTCACACTGGGTCAAGAAGCAATTCGTAGACCGCCTCCAGCGGAAATAGCATTCCTCAATGATGCGGACTGGCTCGAGGCTCTCAAAGTAAGGCCTCCAAGTGGACAGCTGCGCAGTTGAATCAACATAAGTGCCACATAGTGTTCCAAGAGTTTCCAAAGGGATCGCCATCGACATGTGAAGATATATAAAAGACAAGAGACCCATGTGAAGACAAGGTGGAATGGATGGTGGTCAGCGCGACAAACACATTCGCCATGTGCCTCAATTTGCAACTTAGAAGCCTACACATGTCCACATGTCAGTTTTAGCGAAAACCGGTTATACCTTCTTTGGCCTGGGAAATAAAAATGATACACATCACAAACATGGAAATTAATTGGAAGCGGAAAAAAATGATACACATCACAAACATGGAAATTAATTGGAAGCGGAAACATTGACGATCAAGCTGCATGTCAGCGATAGAAGCTCCTTGCTCACTGGCCCTCCTGTGCGTGATGGGCGCGAGCCAAAAGATGATGAGGCGACTCGCTGCACCCTTGAGAATTTTCTGGGAGATGTGGTTGTAGGCAATGGCAGTTGGAGCTATGGTCTCCCACAAGAAGAGTTTCTTGTTCGCCCTGGCGGAATAGGGCACACCTAAGCTCAAATTCATTGCTGACCACTAGAGAACACTTCGGGGACAACCTTGGCATTAAAATGCATTGCAGTCAGGATACGGTTGTCATCACACCATCGTTCATAATCTTCTCGGTATGTGTTCAAAGAAGCGTTGCGGTTGTTCGCATGCTCCACCAAACTGTAAAGGGTACTGCTCACCGCATCGGGAATGATTTGCAGATCGCAGATGTGCAACAGGTCCGGATACACTCCTGGAGCTCTTGAAGCGCAGTGTCTTGGCTGAGAATCTTTGCAAAGTGTTCATGTCATTTAGCAAAGCGGCTCTTGGGAGAAAAACCCGCAATGTCGGTGAGAACACTTCGCCCGTGAATCCGAATCCACTCATCTTTGGTTTCGATGAGCCTCAAAATCAAACATGCGATTGGCCATATCGGAAATGTTGAAATTTGAATCTCTGACTCCCACTGATCTTGCTCAGAGAAATGTGTTTCTATGTTTTGTAAAGACTGAAATTTCAACATTGTTGGCAACTCAAAACACATGAAGGACAAGAAGCGTACGGCGGTGAGCTGCTTGATCCCCCCAAGCTGTGAACAGCATTGATTCATCATCATTTCCCTCATCATCAATGAAGCGGATCGCTGCGCAATAGTGACAAACCATTTTGCGACTGGCATGCCATGAGCCTTAGCTATTTGAAAAGGCTAAAAACCTGAACCCCAGTCGCACACCATACATGTGTATAACATCACACCCCAACCCTAAGAACTATATTTCTAAATCCAGGAACGCTGTAGTTTGAAGACTTTGTGTAACCATTCCTGGTCGGCTTGCACGCCATCGAAAGCAGCCTTCCACCCGCCAGCAAGCAATGTGCCAGATTTCATTGCATAGTGGGGATAGTGGTGAGGACCAAAAGGTTCTCCCCACGGATCAGCAGAAGGCCAAATGCCTTCACCTCGGGCAGCATCATTGATATATACATGGAGTATGTGCATGTATAAGGGGGCGCTCCGAAACTTCCCAATCATGTTCCATTAGCCAAGGATTTTTCATATAGAATCAAACCCCATGTACGTTCATTGCTGTATGGCCAACACATTGCTAACTTTGTTTCAAATAATTGACTTGAAGTGTTCAAGGCCTCGTATTTTCATGGTGGGCACTTTCATCCAAAACTCTTGTGCGTACTAGATTGCAAAATGGGCAATGCCAATCGCTTTCCAATAAATATTTTGGGATGGCATAATCATCCTAGTTGCACATAGCAGAGAAGCTCCAAGCAATCCAAGTTAGGATCTTTTGTTGGCATTCACCGTCAGTGAATATCGTGCTCCGGATGCAAATCCTAGGCCAACTTTTGGCTGGACCATGGACAAGGCGATCATTGAGCACTGCCATTTTGTTTGCAACGCAACTTGTTGCATTCAAGAAACGGAAACCGGGAGTCCGTTGCTGCCTTTGTGTTCCCCAAGATGCTGATGAAGGAAAACAACTCAAAATGTTGGGTTCCTTGGTTGATCAACGTTTGCGAATGGAAGTAACACATGAAACCCAGTCAGTCATCACCCCACAAATTTTAGCAAAGGGTCCAAGAACTTCAGCTCCATCACCGTATAGTCTCAGAGGAATGGCTTTCACTACATGTCCCATAGGGTCCTCCCAGCCAGGCTACAAGCTACATATATGTTTTTGGAAAACGGATTCGCAACATGGAATGATGTCACAGTCCTCTCCCCACGTGTGGAAGGCCAGCTCTCGGTTTCGGGGCTGCGACCAATAGTGTTCTAGGTCCTAGGCAGGAGCTGTAGAACCCTAATCAACACAAAGATTCAAAGATGCAGTTGGCGGTGATGGTTGCATGGGGTGCTGCATAGGGTCAGAAGGGCTCCCAAGCAAGTTGTTGAAGAAGAGAACCCCATCTCGCCATCTATAGAGGGATGCAAATGTTTCGTGTGGCAAAAACATCCCAATCTTCACTGTTTTTTGTCCACCAGGCTTCGCTTTTACCTCAGAAACACAATGCAGTAAAGTTTGGAATGACCGGGAAACACCCAAACAGCCACAAACAATCGCTCAAACAAGTCGATGCACATGCATCCCAAAAGCCATGGTTGGAGGCAAGGGGCCCTCGGAACATCGAAAACCATCATCTCTGGCAAACAGTGTCGGAATTCTTGTTGGTGGCACCATTTCTGAAAAGTGCGTTCCTGTGCCCAGCCGCCGCTGCTCTCGAACTTCAGCGCTAAATTCAAAATAGGCTTCCTTGGGCGATTGAAAACATCCAGGGAATTGTTCAGTACCATGTCCTAAATTGGCACCGCTTCGGAAGATCAAATTTTCTGATTGGCACCACTTCAGAACATTAATTAAATTGACACCACTTCAGAAGAATACTTTACACCTATCCCAGGGGGCAAACCAAAAAAAATCCGATGACAGCCAAAGAAATGCAGCTCAGGACTCGGAACCAGATATTCTGGCACATGGAGGAGGCTCTTGAGTATCTTGGACAACGATTTCACCGATCCCTGCCGTGGAAAGCGGAGCTCCAGAAGGGTCAACAAAATAAAAAATCAATTAAGCCAGCTTTGTTGTCGCAACGTAATGGTTCCAAATCCGACATATGGCTTTGATACTTTGTGATGCGAAAGCTGCAAGAAAAACGGATTAGCAGGAACTGTTTTACATCTATGTCTTTAGGATAGGCAAAAAGCATTTCCGATGTAGGATTTGCGACGGGGCCTGCCCCTTCATGATCATATCGATGACATCAGCAACAATCTTTTGTATACCCAGGGCATCTTCAGCTGCATCCGCCTAGCAACTGAAGGGTAACAAAAGGCCAGGCACCGAACTGGATAATAGCTTGATGCTACTTGTCACTATTGGCTTCCTGACATGTTTATCCCCATGAATTGGCTGAAGCATGAACATGGATTGAACAGAAGTGCATTCCAAAAGCAAAGAGTTTGGGCTGCGAGCACGTGCAGGAAACATTTTTTGACACACGGTGGCAGCGCACCAGATCAAGAAACCCTCAAAGGATCCAAACTCTAAGACCAAAGATCTTGCACTGGCGATTGCCTGTGCCTACCAATGGTCAGGTGAAAGATCCCTCCCCAAAAGATTGAGTTGAAACCCAACTCTTACTTCCACATCCAGCTTCTGTGAACTGGACCGAGGATGCTCAATCTTCGCTGTCCTGCAACACTGCACACAGCCTTTGTCATGAGCCCATCCGGCTGACGAAGTCTAGAGTCCTCCTCACGTAGAAGAAGCTTGGGATTCAACTTCAGCAGCATCCGCACCGGCTGCAGTCCCGCGACGTTTCTTCTGTCCTTTGAACCAAATGTGTTGGTGTGCAACAGCTGTCTTTTAGGCTTTCGTATAGTTGATGTTGCTGTTTGCTTTAGTGAGGATACTATCATTGATACTATCATTGACTGGTTGTTGGTGTGCGCATCAGACCTATTCGAAGCGTTTTTTGATCATGAATCCGTATGCAAATGCACGGATCTGAGGAAAAGGCGGCTTTTCAGAGTCCTCGCAGCGCTCTTGGCGCAATCGACCTGGTCTTCAGCATCCTGGCTTGCCGAGTCGGGAATGGAAGTCAGAAGTGATATGGGGGGCCATTTGTGTTTCTGGATGTTAAGAAAAAACATCTACATTTATATACCTAGATGCGACTGAACACTTCAAACATATAAGTTGCTGATTGTATGAAATTCTTTGATTTCTTTGGCACCTGGATCTCTGACCTTTTCTGATCATAGTAGCGCTCGATCTCAGTATCGGTCTTGCCCTGCAGGGCCATGTTCTCCATCCTAGGCCAATTGAAAACAGACATTCCACCGGATTGGAAACTGACCTATATAGCTGAGAACTCGACTCATCTCCGATGGCATTCATTTCTGAATGAAGATTCTTCATATTCTGGATCAAAGCCTGATTCGAAATTGTGTGCAAATTTGATCCCCTATCCATGTTCCTATGACACCAGTCAGTATACAACATGAACATTTTTATCGGGTAAAGATTACATCACATACAATCACAGGTCAATAGCCCTCAGCCAAACCTGGTTGCCACTTTGAAGGTGGAGCTCTTGGCTGGCCCCACGCGCTTTCCCAGCAAGGGTTCTCATCCTCACACGCAAACATTTTACACATCATGTAGGTTTGTTGGAAGGAAGAAGTTTTTTTTGTAAGGTCCCAGCCCACGGACCAGCCGGGCGATCTTAGCCTTCCGATCACGTGCTTCTTTGACCTGCGGAAAAAATTCAACTCCAATAATCCCGAACATATTTACTAGAAAAAAATGTTATCGCACCAAATTCAAAAAACAACTGACATTAAGAAGAAACAACTAGCCTCAGGGGATACTTCCTTTGGAGGCTTCTTTCCTTTTCGTTTCTTTCGGGTGCTCTTATTGGGTTCGTCGGATTCCTCCTCATCATTTTCCTCGTCACTGGAATCTTTTGTATCCTTGACCTCGGCTTTCTTCTTTGCCTTGTCTGTTTTCGCATCCTGAACAGCCATGTTGCCAAGCACGGATCGCAGATTGAGCCCGACTTGCTGTTGCTGTTCGATAGCCTCTGCAGCAGCTTGGTTGGCCAAGTTCTTGGGATGTCCTCTTGGATTCAGCGGAGCCATTTGGTCTAGCATGGAGGAGGTACACATGCGACCACATTCATTTGGATCGCTTTCATTCGTGGATGCCACAACAGCCATAGAACCGTTGATGCCTGTTCTGTCTGATGAACCACCGGCTGCGCTAGCTGAGTCAACACCTGTGGGAAGGGTTCCAGACCCTGAGATCTTGGTGGTGGCTGCATTCTCGTTTCCACCTCAAACAGAAAATTGTTTGACACATTTAGGTAACTGCCATGACAGTTTGGCAAATGTGCAAGTTTTAGCAAACTATGTTTTGTGTTTCTGAGACATGGGCTCTTGTACTCAACATGCTGGAAGATCTTGTACAGCCTCATATTCTCGTCCTTCTTGAACTCTGGTGAAGGGTGTTTTCTGCCTTTCTGGGTGGACTTGATCTTCTCGATGTACTTCCTGACAGGTTACATACTGAATATTGTAACTTCCAAATCTACATGTCGCAGAGCCACAAAGAAAAACACCGGCGCACACAGTCAGCATCACAAAGACAAAACACACGCACACACAGGCATCATGACCGCAAACAAACGGACACTATTAGCTGTCCTGCCCGACTCCGTACCACCGTACTTGGCTTCAATATCCAAAAGGGTCATCTCAACAAAGACCTCGTAGTTCTTGTCCTTTTTGGCCCTGCCGATGTTATGAATTGAAACTGTTTTTTTTTCCGTACTATACTCATGTTTCACTGCAAATTGTGGAACCTTATTTGTTGAGTTCTGGATGCAGACCAGGCACTGCTCGACGCTGCCCTGCAACTGCACATCGCGCCTGGGTGTCATCAATGTAGCTCGGACGTGAGTTGAGGCGTTCAGAACTACACAAGTTGAAATAATTGCATCAAAGAAGCATCTCATCGGCACAAAGCCATTCCTTTAGGAGCTCGAACCTGGGAAACCATTTGTATATGATATTGACCCCCACCCGATGTCACATATCAGGGAGGAACTCAAGCAATTCATTGCAGGCTGGTAGATCGACATGTTGGTGACCAATGCTGTCTAGACTCTTCTTGGAATGTGACCCGGCAGCTTCATAGTACTTTTGCAGCAGGGTTGGCGGCATGTCTGGGCAAGCACAGAGCATATCATCAGTTCAGCTTTGCAGGAATCAGTATGCACAACTGAAAATGTTGTTCAAATCGCAAGCCTTTGTTTTGGAATGACCGATCCAACGCACTGTAAAGCATCCGACGCTCCTGCATCGAGAATCCATATGCAGATATTGATCTCAAGGTAACTGCATGTACTCATGTACATATATGTGTGTGCAGGCACGCATCCTCATTTGCAGGATGCTCATGGATGTTCAACATACTGAGCCATCTTTGGAAAAGCATTGTTGCCAAAAAAGACCCGGCTAGCACACACTCGCACAACTCCTTGATGTCAATGTCAGTCGGCGAACTCAAGTTTCGAATTGCTTGTTTTTGCGCTGGGGATAAATGCTTCACCTCACCATCAACTTCTTAGAATGGCGTTTCAAGAGCACCAAAGCTGGACAATCATTCTGCAGATCACGAGAACCATCACTGTGTGTGTTTCAAACTGGGTTCCACAGTGCCGAGGAAAGCAACACTGAGCTATGGACACGAGCAAGCTTTCCATTGGAACCGCGGACTGCCAGCTTCAGCTTGACCTCGCCAGTGCCACCTTCCTGCAGCCAGACAAGATTGTTGCAAAGACAGTTTCAATAAACTAGACGGTTGAAGTGAACACTTGTTTGGCACGAGACATCCAAAAGAGATGCGTAAAGTTGATTTCCATGTGCAGCTCAGTTGCATAGTGGACGGTGTCCGATGTATCACTCCGAGCCCTCACAGCAATGATGTGATGTTTTTCGCATACCCATCGTGTACAACATTTAACTGCCATCCAAGATTCAATCCAGGTGTGTTTGGACTAGAGCTCGGGGTTGAACTGCCTCCAAGGAAAGAAAGATATAAAGTTTTGTTTTCATGATGGGAAACTTTCAGCTCCAAATATCCATGAGATGAGAAACATGATTGAAAACAACCCTGCCTGCATCAACTTTTGTCGATGGCTCCATGGGTGCATCCTTCAGAAAGGGGTAAAAGCGAACCGACTCCATGTTGTTCAGCTTGAGTTGTCGTTTCTGAATCTGATGTCGTCTCTCTATGTGTGGCTTTGTAAATTGTGTTGGCTTGTAAAAGTTGACGCATTCGAGCTCTGTAATCTTTCGCTGTTTCCCTGCCTCTGGATTTGCTGTTGGTGCCTCAGTCGATTCTTTGCCCTTTGGTTCTGGGGTATACCCTGTCTTGCCCTCCAAGAAATCTTCCAAGTCCTGAGAGTAGTCGTAATCGTCGTACTCTGCATTGCAGAGCGCTTCATACTCATCCCACAATTTGTCCTCAAACTCATCTGGATCGACCACTGTCTCAGGGATTGAAGGGGATCCTATCTCTTGGGTGTCCGCGTTGTCTGGAGAGCTCGAGCTGATCGATTGGACAGGTGTATTTGGCACTGTAACGGTCTTCTTGGTTGCCTTTTTCTCAGCCTCCCCTTCCTTTGCTTGCTGCACTTGCTGATGCTTCCGTGCACTGCCATGGTCTTCTTCTGGGTGGGATCTGTGTTCCTGAGTGTCTCCTGCATGTCCATCATCAACTGCATCCGTCTTGTTTTTTTCCTTTTGGGCTCAGCTTCCTCACCATCACCGTCTCCTGTTGGCTGAGAAATCTTCTTCTTCTTCGTTTGGTTGTTCATCCCATCATCGTTCTCTGCAGGGTGGGCTGCATGCTTCTTGGCGACCTTCTTCTTCAATAAAGCTTCCTCTCTCTCCTCATCCACTGCAGCCTTCGTCTTTGCTTTTCTCTTCGGAACGACTTCCTCCTCATCCTCCTCTACGGCCTTTGTCTGTGCCTTTCTCTTCGGAACAGCTTCCTCTTCATCCTCCTCTACAGCCTTTGTCTTTGCCTTTCTCTTCCGAACAGATTCCTCTTCATCCTCCTCTGCAGCCTTTGTCTTTGGCTTTCTCTTCGGAATGGCTTCCTCTTCATCCTCCTCTACGGCCTTTGTCTTTGCCTTTCTCTTCCGAACGGCGTCCTCTTCATCCTCCTCTACGGCCTTTGTCTTTGGCTTTCTCTTCGGAATGGCTTCCTCTTCATCCTCCTCTGCAGCCTTTGTCTTTGCCTTTCTCTTCCGAACGGCTTCCTCTTCATCCTCCTCTGCAGCCTTTGTCTTTGGCTTTCTCTTCGGAATGGCTTCCTCTTCATCCTCCTCTACGGCCTTTGTCTTTGGCTTTCTCTTCGGAATGGCTTCCTCTTCATCCTCCTCTACGGCCTTTGTCTTTGCCTTTCTCTTCCGAACGGCGTCCTCTTCATCCTCCTCTACGGCCTTTGTCTTTGGCTTTCTCTTCGGAACAGCTTCCTCTTCCTCCTCCTCTGCAGCCTTTGTCTTTGCCTTTCTCTTCCGAACAGCTTCCTCTTCATCCTCCTCTGCAGCCTTTGTCGTTGGCTTTCTCTTCGGAATGGTTTCCTCTTCATCCTCCTCTGCAGCCTTTGTCTTTGCCTTTCTCTTCCGAACGGCTTCCTCTGCATCCTCCTCTACGGCCTTTGTCTTTGGCTTTCTCTTCGGAATGGCTTCCTCTTCATCCTCCTCTGCAGCCTTTGTCTTTGTCTTTCTCTCCCGAACGGCCTCCTCTTCATCCTCCTCTACGGCCTTTGTCTTTGGCTTTCTCTTTGGAATGGCTTCCTCTTCATCCTCCTCTGCAGCCTTTGTCTTTGCCTTTCTCTTCCGAACGGCTTCCTCTTCATCCTCCTCTACGGCCTTTGTCGTTGGCTTTCTCTTCGGAATGGCTTCCTCTTCATCCTCCTCTGCAGCCTTTGTCTTTGCATTTCTCTTCGGAACGGATTCTTTCTTCTCATTGTCATCCTCAACATCTATCGCCTGAACTTTCTTCTTTCGATTTGCCGTCTCATCTGGTTGGGGATGAGGTTTGTCCATATGCTTTGCTTTCTTCTTCTGCGCAAGCTCCTCACCATCACCTTCTTCCGTTCGCGGAGAAACCTTCTTAGTCTTCTTCTTCGGTTGGTTGTTCACACCCTCATCGTCATCTGCGGGGTGGGTTGCATGCTTCTTGGCGGTTGTCTCCTCATCCACTGGGACCCTCTCCTTTCCTCTCATCCCTTCCTCATTTCCACCCTTCTTCTTTGATGTCTCATTCAGTGAAACCTCCTTTGCATCCACACCGGCCCGTGTCCGAACCTGTTTCTCCGATTTCTTCTTGCCTGCAGTCTCGTTTCCATCATCACCTGTGTTGACCGTTGGCCGGGTGGCCGCCTGTTGTTTCTCTTTCTGTTGCTGTGTCAGCCTTTCCTCCCATGATCCAACAACTTCATAGTATGACCGGCCACCTACACTGTGGACCAACTTTCCAGGGCTATCCAACTGCGGCTCTGCATTTTGACGCCTGAATCTTGGGTTGATCCAGGAGGTAGGTGCAACGGGGACCATAGTCGGCTTGTCAGCTGCGGGTGATGTTGATCCAGCAGCGGAAGTGTGGTTGGACCCTTTGCCAGCATGGGTTCCGGATGTCACTGTCCCGGTCAATCCCTTGGCTTGTCCTTTGGCTCCCTTTCCACGTCTTGCCATCTTGTCTTGCACCCATTTCTTGAAAGCAGCCATCTTTTCCCTTCCTGTCAGTGATTTGAACATCTCTTGCTCCTCTTGAGTAGCTTCGGAAGCCAACAGCTTGGCCAACCCTGAAGACCAAGTGGTGGACATAGACTCTGGGGTTTTGGATCGCAGTCGTCTCATCACCTGCTGAGGTGGTGTCGACGTCCTGAATGTGAGAACGATTCTTGGCATTCGAAGACTCAGAATTCTGAGCATTCTGTGGATCGAATCTTGGCATTGTGAGAACGGTGATTTCAGAATGGTTTAGAATCTAAGATCAATCTTCGATTGAATGCAACCTTTAGATGTTAATCTGTGTGCATACAAGAATCATCGATGTATAAACCCACCAAGATGAAGCCGCCAATCCTGAGTCGGATGATTTTCGGTGTGTTATGAAATTCTCGGAAGATTCACGGTCAGGTGACATACAGGCTAGCTATATGTATCTCTTCACGATTCTTCACGGAAATTCTCGCAGTAACATTTTGATCATATATGATTATCATGATATCATGGGTGGTTTGATGTCATGAAATTCTTGATATTTGGCTGATTGTCATGAAATTCGTGTTTTGATTGCCTGTCGTGAATTTCGTGCTGTCATGAAATTCGTGGTCGGCCATGCCCAGGGGTGGCTAGTTAACAGTAAAAGGGCTGTCGCGATCTTCGTGGTGTGAGTTGTCATGAAATTCGTGCAAATTCTTGGAAATTCTTGCAATTTCTGATGGTGTCCAAGAATTTCGCGACAGTGTGGTAGAAGAAAAGAAATAAAATATACATATAATAAATACAATAATACATAATACATAGTACAATAAGAAAACCCGGGTTTAGTGGGGAAATCTTGATGTCGGTTTTCAATCTGGATGGGAAAGGTTTAATGTTAGGTCGTGATAAACCAAACTTGGGGGGATGATTAATAAATTCCCTCCTTAAAAGTCTTGCCTGAGAGATGGAGTAGTAGTAGTAGTAGTAATAGTATTATATAGTAGTAGTAGTAGTAGTAGTAGTAGTAGTAGTAGTAGTAGTAGTAGTAGTAGTAGTAGTAGTAGTAGTAGTAGTAGTAGTAGTAGTAGTAGTAGTACTAGTAGTACTAGTAGTACTAGTAGTAGTAGTAGTAGTAGTAGTAGTAGTAGTAGTAGGAGTAGTAGTAGTAGTAGTAGTAGTAATAGTAGTAGTAATAGTAGTGATAGTAGTAGTAGTAATAATAGTAGTAGTAGTAGTAGTAGTAGTAGTAGTAGTAGTAGTAGTAGTAGTAGTAGTAGTAAAAGTAATAGTAGTAGTAGTAGTAAAAAAAATATAATAATAATAATAATAATAAGAATAAAAATACTAGTAATAAAAACAATAGTAATAATTGTTGTTGTTGTTGTAACTATTTAAGTGGATCACCATGCAAATCTCTCAATCTTGCATCCAGGGATCAACAGCTGATAGGCGTAGTCGAGCGATGAAACCGGTGAAGTTAGATCACACAACTGGTGTGATTGGGCCACACAAAACGGTTCTGGGAACACACAGCGTGCGATGAGCACTTAACAAGTTTCGAAAAACAACAGGCCTGAACAGAAAGCACACACTACACACATAGCAAACACACGCACATACACAGCTGTTGAGTGAAGCGCAATTCTTTTCAGTTTTCACAAACTGCTACTGTGGATGCCTAGTTGGAGTGCTACCACCTAATCCAGCATGTGGTCAATGCCGCTGTCACTGGAGCAACCATCGGCATCTTCAAACCGAAGGTGTTGATCAGGCAGAACACGTCGAGGCTTAGATTTCCTGTAGTTGGCGATAAAAGAAAGCAGGAAGAGCAGGGAAGACTGACAAGTGAGAAACATAAACACCTGAGAGAACCCAATCGATCGCCTTATCAAAAGAATTCATGTATGTTGACATCCTTTCATGAATGGGAAAGCAATAACGGTTTCATCGAAACCCAGGATCAAATGGTTCTTGAGCAGTTGGCCAACTTTGAGGCCAAGTCCAGGTGGGTAGCAAGCAGTTGCTGCCAAATGGCGTCCACCAGCCTGAGATGAACAGCAAGTGCTGGTATATGTTGACACGCATGTTGTGAAGTAGATCTATCGAATCATCATTCAAACAAAACCAACAATATTGCTTATAGACCACACTAGAGGAAAAAATGCATCACATATGGAGCATGTTCGAAAATCATGCATAATAGCACATGCAGGATTTCCATTGTGCTTACTAACGTGTTGTTATTTTTAGCCACAGCAACACTGTACCACATATGATATCGTTTGTATCTTGATGGATCTCCCATTGTAAGCAAACACCGAAATCTGCACCATTCGAAACACACAATCAAATATATTACCTGTTCGTAGTACCAACATGGTATCTTGCGACCAGCTGAAGATTTTGCTTCCTCCAGCAGCCGATGAAGTTTGAATCACAGAGCAGCTCTGCCAAGGTACAACTTTCGGCAAACCTGTCACCCTGCATCGATACTTCTTGACGATCTGGACGTTGAAGCGGCTCTTTTGTCGAGCAAGTCGTGTCCTGGCAAGGCGAAGAGATCGAAATTGGCTTCGGTGGACAGGATGCAGGAATTCTGATACTATCATGTACTCGTTGTTTGTGTATGCGTCAGACCTAGCCTCCTTTCCGGGTCCAATACCACACCAAGCTCTTTGATGAAGGGACACGTGGTATACAGGGTAACCCTTTTCCTTGGCGCAGCCACCGAGACTTCATTCACTCATTCATTCAGCCAGCAACTGAGAGTTCATATTCATGGTATTTCCGGTCCATGGGATAAAAATGAGTTCTGTTTTCAAACATGTCCTGAACAGCGCAATAGTTTCTATTTCATACCAAGAGTCTCTGAAAGGGCACCATGTGCTCCGAGCGGCACCGAAACGCTGTATGCGCCATGACGCTTCAACATGTCCTCCAAGCAATGTGCGAATATATGTGTGTATGCCCGTTGTGTCATCACTAATGTGCTGAGAGTAGTTTGCATTCAGAAATACAAATGGTATTTGTCCGGTTCTTGGGAATCCAACTTCACTCCTGCCTCGAGCGGTGGGTAGCACCACACGAGTGATGACATGGGGTTCTCGATGCAATAGAAAGCGCCCTTTCTATGAACATACTCGCACCTCATACGCACAAGCGAGCAGCCACACTCACATACAGGAACCCCCCCAAGAAATCAGACATGCATCATCCAATGCATCCAAAACATGGTCCCTTGACTGTTCAGCCCAGGATTGGAGAACCGAGCTGCAAATAACAAATCCTCCTGATGAGGCGATTGGCGCGGAGTACTTTCTTGTAGCGCCGACTTCCTGTGTGGAGATTTCAATTCGGTTGATGGCGATCCATTTCAGGAAAACTTACAGCTCTCATGTGTATATTAAAGACTTTTTATACACTTTGGGATCCCCATCGTGGTTCACATGTTTGGTGTTTGTTGGGCTCGGTCTCACTTCAACATGAAAAAAACAGAATGTGACACAGATATTGCAAGGGTTGGCACTTGAGATCACTGCCCCCGTCCCCATCCTCTCACGCGTGTCAGAGTGCGTCCAGTGGTGGCTCTTGAGAGCCACACCCATGTACTGCAGGGCGGACCTGCCCACCACAGTCCATGTTCTCGCAAACTCCGAATCTCAGCCACAAAAACTGACGGCAGATCCAACACCGCAGATGCAGTCTAACAAAATGTGATTTCTTCGTTTCTAATTTCATTCAACACAGCCAACCGACACTGATAACTAAAGACAAGAAACGGCTGCAAGCACGGCCAAAAAGCCCATCGGAGTCAAGATGTCGTAGCCAGCATTATATTTGACCTTTAAAACCCAGCCAAGACAAAGCAATGAAAAAACCAATAGCACAAGGAACGCAACAACACAATGTCATATGAGATCAAATGAACATTGAAAATCATCACCTCATTTGCCACACAAGTGACGTCACGCCGCTGGGCTGTCAGCCCGAAGAAGCGCACGCCACTGGTCAACGATCCGCAGCCTGCACATTCCTCCTGGAAATCTGTGATAGAAGGGCGGCCATCTCCTTCAGTGCCATCGCCCACTTCTCCGAACGTACGGAGAAGGATCGTAAGAAACGCTGCAAGTTGTGAATATTTCATCACTGCAATGGAAAACACTTGGAGCCAAAAAGTTCTGTTCACATTCAACATGAAAGCAATTCTTCTGCAAATTCGAAAGCCATCAATCTTGAAATGATAGCACATTCGGATTTATTTTGCACCCCACAATCTCACCACAATAGCCAAATGTTTTGACTGGTTTTCGACCTTGACACTGAGCCCCCCAGTGCCTCTTCAGCCCTAGTGAGCACATGGTCGGTGAAGCGGCGGCGCTGTCTCTGCACCTTGAAAACCCAAGAGAAGCAACGTGCCTCCAAACATTTCCCAACCCAAAATTCGCAATTTCAGCTTCATGTACTGCAACCGATTGCAAAAAAATGTAAATATACAAATATATAGATATATATTATGTAAATGTCATATTTCGGATGACTCGGTAGCCAAGTGCTTAATGAAATGTAGCATTCCAACTGAAATATGAGAAAAACACATCTCCAAGATATTTTGCTCTCTTGCAGTGAGCCTGCTCTGATCCAATGCTTCAAAGGATTGCGAGAGACAAGAACCCCGCTCTCAAGTAAAGATCTACGAAAGGCAGCCACATTTGAAGCTGACAAACCCAAAACTGCTATGACGGTCACAGCAGCCTCCCCAACAGAACCCGTAGGCCCTGAAAACACAACATTGCCAGGTTCACCCAGCAATGTCAAGCTCAGTACCGGCGTCTCTTGCTCTCACTTGCACCCACCTTCTCCACAACGGCCCTTCGCTCATCGCTCTTCTTCCATTCATCAAGGCGGGTAGCGTAGGACTTTCCAGCTGCTTTGCCAGCCTTCATGAATTCCTTCATGACATCCTGGAGAGGGCCCTGACTTGGCTTTCTCTTTTTCTTCGGGGCTGCGTCCACAGGCGCTGCATCAAGAGGACTCTCCTCAGCAGGCGCATTCTGCTCAGGCACCTTCTCATCAGCCGGCTTGTCATCAGCAGCCACCTTTTCTTTGGCAGCATCAGCCTGCACCTTTCCGGCCTTCTTCATCTCCTTCTCCATCTTCCTTTTGGCAATCAACTGCGCCTTCTTCATGGGATTCAGAGGCTTATCCAAAGGAGTGGTTGGAGGATCCAAGAAGTAAGGAGGTCGCTGAGGGGTCAGAGTATCAACATCATCCATGGAACATCCGGGTGGCCCACCAGCTGAAGTGGGCAGGCCCAGCTCAGCTTCGTCTCGCCACTTCTTCTGCTCAACTGCGCGGTGCATTGTATCCCATAAATACAGGAAATCAGCTTCTGGCAGGTTGGTCATATACTCTTGCAATTCCTCCTGCCGCAGTGACGGACAAGTATATAAACTGAAATTAGTTCGAAGAGAATCTAAATTCCACACTTGACATGATGCTCTAGAAAGAATCTATGTCTCCTGGGCAGTCAAACCTTCCATTGAAGCCTGGCATCCCAAGACAATAAAGAACAGATCTTTCAATGGACTAGCAAATGCACCAACAGTGAACCATTGCACAGAACATGCCTCCTGGTTGTAGGCCAAGTCCTGCATCTTTTTCAAACCATATACTCTCGATTTTTTCATGAGCATGCTATCAGCCAATTACTGAAGCAATGAAAGCAATCATTGTTTCACTTGAATTGCTCCTCATCCTGGGAAGGCATGGCCCACTGCGCAAGGGGATTCTGCGAGATAGCAACGGTGACCCGTGCAATGATCAAATCATATTTTTTCAAATGGTTCCAACACGAAAATTCATTCACATGAAATTCACAGTCACCTCGTCCTGGCAAGCTCCACCATCAGCAGCAACATACGTAGATGAATCCTGCAAAAAAAATGAAAGAGCTCGGCTCGCCAAATCGATTTCTATAGCATGAGCAAAACAAAGAATGGCTTGACACATCACAAGTCCTCATCCTGGTGAAGCAAACCATCAGGAGCCACATCCACAGGTGCATCCTGCAGGAGAACAATCTCGCTTGCAACAATCACACCACAATGTTTACTCAAATTGTTGGAACAACTCAAAAAGGAAAGCTGGAAGGAGTGACATTTTCAAAACATTGTTCGGTTCCAATCGTTCGAAATTTCAGAAGTCCTCATCCTGGCAAGGCACACCATCAGCATTGAACTCCTGGAAGAAAACAACAGAGTTTTGTGAGCAACCATCACAATGACCAACAACGTCACAGTAATTGAAACATTCTTTGTTCAATTCTTTCCCCCTACAAAATTCACACCAAGGACATCCACGGGCGAATGTCCTCGCAATCCTGCACATCAGCAACAGCGTGGATAGATGGGTCCTTCAAGCGGGCGACAATGGGATCTCCATATTCAATTTATTTTTTGTTTTCGCAAAACTCTAACATAAACAAAGCTGGAATGGGCGACATTCACAAGGATTGTTTGAGTCAAGTTGTTGGGTCCTGATCATGGCATGGCACATCATCAGCCGCCCACTGCGCAAAGGATTCCTGGACAAAACAGAAAGACACACATTTTGTCAGCAGCCATGATGACGATCATCAGCAAAACCACAATGAGAACAATTTTGGTATTCATTCAACTCGTTCAAACAATGCAATTCACACCAAGGAGATTCATGGGCGCCTCATCCTGGCAAGCCTCATCATCAGCAGCAGCATGCGCAGATAAATCCTGCAACAAACAAATAGCAGCGCACATGGCTGAACATCGCTGAACAGCTTACTGGCAGCGCACATGGCTGAACAGCAATGTCAAATGATCTTATACGTCCAATTTGATTCTCCTTCAAAACTTTTGCAAAAAAACTTCAATGCATAGACACCAAAATACAAACTCAAAAATTTCTGCTGAAAAGTCCAACAACCTGCAACCCAACAACACAACATCCGCTTCACCTGTAACGGAATACACAGAAATCCGACGATGCTAACAAATGAAGACAAATGTACGCGCCTCACCCCACTGCTCATGCCAGGCTGAAACCTGCAACAAGCTGGAAACGTATTGGATATCCAAGAACGGGTCTGGTCAAAGCCTCTGTCGCAGGTGCCCCTTCGCAGCCACCCTCATCATCATGCGCAATATCTGTCTCCAGAGCTGGATCCTGATCAAGCACGCAAAAATCAACAACCAAACAAGTAGCCAAATACAAACAGCAACTGCAATTTCTTGAACAGCGTCGCTTCCCAGGGGCGTCGCATGTATCTCGGGGGTAATAATTCCTGGTCTTCAATTTGTGGACGCTAACACGCTAATGTTCAACATTGCACTGAGATCATTTACTGACCCAGTTGCGATCAGCGCAACACACTATAGGCACCTCGTCGCCAGCAACTGCGCCATCAGCAGCAGCAGCATGCGGAAATGATTCCTGCGCAACATGCGCAGGCTCCAGAAGGAAACTAAACTCTGCAACATGGATTAACAATGCTGGCTGCCGACCTGATCCCAGAAAGATTCCAACTCTTCACAGGCGCAGGCCAGCTGCTCCTGTCCCACAAAGCAGGCTCAACCCAATCATCTGTTGACAAGTATTGGCACCTCGTCCCATGAAGCCACATCACAATAAGAAGTCGTTGCAAGCTGTTCCTGAACAGATCAGAACTATAGGCAGCCAACCCGTGAAAAAGCTGAACACTTGCCAAGCACCTCCCCCCACAAAGCTTCCATCTCGTCATAAGCATAGGCCAGCTGCTCCTGCTCCAGGCACATGGTTCTGACCGACTTGATCGAACATTTCTTGGCACACATGGGCGCCTCATCCCAAGAAGCCACATCATTTGTAGGATCGCTCGCAAATGGTTCCTGCACAGGCTGCGCAATTCAAATTTATTGATCAACATGTGCACCATCTTGATCCCTGCAACACATCAGCAAAATAACTCTGAACATGATATCGTTTTATTTGGATTGGCTTTCAGGCCTGAATATTATGAGCCACTGAACGGAAAGGATCAGATTGTATTAAAGTATGCCACATCTGCCTCATCATGGCAGCAAGACTCTTCATCAGCAGCAGCCTGCCCAGAGCCATCCTGCGCAATTGTCCAACTTGAAAAATGGTTCAACAATAACATGGCTGCGAACACGGCAAGTGAAGCGAAGGGAAAATGCACTAGCTCCTCCTCAGCCAAGTCATCATCAAACAAGTCGCAGTTGCGATCATCGATATCCTGGTCGGCGCATGCAAAAAATGATACACATGCATTATTCCCAAATTATTTCTCCTCATAGTTGGAATAAACATCTTCAGGACGAAGCTCAGGATAATCCTGGAATTAGCACAAGCCCCAAGAACTAACATGTGGGCACGCGGTTTCACAAACGGTTGCAACCCCAATCCTCATTGCCGTGCTGCTGGACGACTTCCATCAGGTCCCACAGAGACATTTCAGACAACTTAGAAACACCAACGGCTGCATGATTACGATTCTTTCTCTCACTTCTTGGGGCCCTGACCTCCTTCCACGAAGGACCAACTTGTCCAGGACTCGAAGCCATGGCATCCTTCCACCCAAGCAGAAATAAAACGAAAGAAACAAATTAATCAAACCCTGAGATCGGAAGAAAATAAAAAAAACTTGAGATCTTAAAAATTCACAACCCTAGAAAGGCAAACATTGTGAGCAACGCAGAAAGCTTGAAAATCGAAGGGCTCCTCATGTTCCAACGGGCTGTCCTCGACCTGCAACAACACCGAAACAAATCACACGAATGAGACCCCAAAAAATAACGCCTCAATTTCGACAGCTTCGCACTCATGGAACACCTGGCAGCGCCATGCGGCCCAAAAAACAATAACTTTTTGGCCAAGAAATCAAGAATGACATGGATCCACCTCAGATTGGCTGTCCTCCAACTCCTGACGAAGCAGTGAAATGGCATTGTAAACCAATTTCAATTGAAAACCAATCAGCAGTATAAATGTCTAACATGTTTTCCGGTCCTCGCAACATTCAGCGCCGGTCGCATTCTCGTTGAAGTCCTGCCAATCTGCAAAGATGATTCCCTATACTGAAAGATTGATATACTGCAACAAAAATGTTCCGAGCAAAGATTAACACACACACACACACAATTGCCTCGTATTCTTCAGCATGGCAGACCGACACCTGCCAGTATAGTTAGGCAACAAGGGCTTGCAGCCAAGAATGAAACACCTGAGCCTGGTCATCCTCATAATGCGCAAGATCCTGTCAGAGCAAAGACACAGAATTGTGAAACAATCTAAATTAAAGATACTTCGGCCATGATATTCCCACACAACTCTTTCGCACTAGCGAATGAAGCTGGCTATATCCTGCATGATGAAGTCTCAAATGGGTACCGACATAGCTGCATGGTGTCCTCTTGTCGGTCATCGCACAAAGAAGGAAATTCCTGCAATTGCAGATCAAACGAATCTAACAAATCCCTGCGCACAGCTCAGAAGAAGGGATTGCCTAAAAGTTATACCAAGGAAGCTCACTCTGTAGAAAAAACAACATTTGTACTGAGCAAAAGGATCAACCAAACCCAGAACAACAGAATCAGCTCCTTTGGCAGCGGGTCACAAAAAACCCTGGGCCGGCAAAGTTCGAGCACCTGCAGTTGCGCATTTCGTGCACTGCTCTGAAACACAACATCAAGAAGCACAAACGTTCACATTCACATGGGAAAGGAAACGGAAATTGCAGTAATTGATGTTTTTTCTAAAAGCTAAATTCAGTTCAGTGAACAAGAATCAGTCCAGCAGCCTCTTCCTCCTTGGGCAGGTCCGCTTCCAGATCCTCAGCCTGCAAGGCTCGATGCACATGGTGGAAGCTCGTATGCACTCGGGAGTTACGGTGCATCTCAAGATCACAACTGATTCTTACCATTTGTTGGAAAACAAGCTTTCCATACACACATGCATACATATCGAATATGTTTTTTAATTACAGATAATACATATAAACAAATAAAGATGTACATGTATTAAAAAATTGTACACCTATACGTAAACATACATATATGATATGTAAATATGCACTATGACAGCCGACCAGGGGCCGGCCTGCTTGGAGATGGCAGCGTGCATTTTCTTGGATGCTCTGGCAATTTTGCACAGCAATGACCCTTGAGCCTCAACGAAGCCTGCCAAACCTTCCAGTTTTGGATCTATGTTGAGCTGAAAAGGGAGCATCTTAACCACGCGTCTAATGGTACATTTGCAGAGTCGATTTGTGTAGACTCGGCCTGCCAAACAGCCGAGAAATCCAAACGTTCTACGCCATTTGCGTTTTTTCAAATTCACTGAACTGGGGATGATCACCATGGTTCTCTTCACCCCATCGATGTCCAACCTTTGGAAAAGTTGGTTGGCCAACCACTTCGACCTTTGAGCCCGAAGTAAACGTTGCTTGGCCATCCTCCCTTCACCATGCGGTTTGACGCCCATAGCTACACAGGATCGAAGGTTTGAGCGTTGTGAAGGAAAGTATCAACTTTGCATCCACAATAAAATGTTGTTTGTTGTTATGCATGTAGAACCGATGTTTTTTGCACCAAATATGTTATGTGTTTTGCAAGACATACGTCCATGGTCCCTGAGCCACTGCACGGATGTTGGCAAGAATCTCGATCGAATTACATCCGCCAAAGCTCTGTCGCTGAGGATGGCACTGCGTCGCACATGCGGCAGCACAAAGCAGCAAAGGCACTGCATCGTACAGCACCGGCCCGAGTGAAAATTGCAGCCCAGCTAACTAGAGCTGGATGAGCGCGGCAGGCGCAGCTATGAACTGAATTGGGTTGGAACATCGATCTATCCAGATTAAATTTTCCCTTATATTGGTAACCCAAGACAAGCATCTTATTGATTGAAACAGCACCATCGTACTGAAGAACTCAAAACTCGTGGGGGGGATCCTCTAGGATTCAACCAATCCCAACAAGAAGTCCTGGTTGCCAGGACATTTCTATTTTTTTTTGATCCTAGGTTGCCGTTGTCAACGCCACATGAATTCTCAAGGGTTTCCAGCCCCATGCCGACAAATTGGGCAACAGTAATATCATCCACACCGGAACAACATTCCAAAAGACAAATTGCACCCATATGACCTGTGCATGTTTATAGTTGTAGATGACCCCGTATATGCACACATAAAAAATCACATTATAGGCACCCATGTTGCACATGTTTATACCCCCGACACCAACTTGTAAACAAATATTTGTCATAGTAAATTCTTTTATATTGTGTATCACCAAATTATGGATGAATATATGTGCTTTAAAAAAGCGAAGCTGTTAATGGTGAAGTCCTTGCAAGCAGCCTGGAAAAAACAAATTGTGCTGTCACACGCCGACCCTGATGGCCCATGGACTCACTTGGTTCGCATTTGGGCAGGTGGGAAGGTATATCTTAAATTTCACAACGGCAAACAAGGCCAATCCATGTGGCAAGCAGCCTGGACAGAACAGATTGGACAGTCAGACGCTAGCGACGGCGCAAGGCACAAGAAACGAAATTGAAATCTCTTGCCAATGGCTCGCATATGGGCGGGTGGGAAAGAAGGCAAATACAATCACAACAACAATTACATCCGTTGCATCGATCTGCAAGGCAGCCTGGAAAGAACAGCTCTAGATTGCATTAAGGACGATAAAGCGGGCAACAACACGCTCAAGTCATGTTAATCAGGCAATCTTGGAAGATCGCACTATCAACACCACCACAGCCCCACGCAAATGGGTGGGTGGGAAATACATAGCAAGAATTTCGCGACAACTGCCTTATAGGCTAGCTATAAGTCTGCTCTGTATCCTCTAGCCCATAAGGTCCGAGAACCTCTGTTGGAAGGTCAATTCTGCAGGTCCGACAAACCGGCACCAAGCACTGCGAACACAATGTCTTGGGCTTGCACTTTTTTCGGCAAACCTTGTCCTCTGGGCAACACACTAATTTGACACAGGCAGTCCCAAATTCAACCTGGCTGATCCAATCTTCTAACTCTGCATTCATTTCTTGCTGAGCAAACGTAGTCTCTTTGTCAACATACTTTTCCTTGAAAGCCTGCAGCCCTAATGTCTTCTCTACGGCCGCTACCGGCTGGCCGAACACGGTTTCATTTCTGGCGTCAACCGGCTGCACCCAACCAATCTCTTGGTTTCGGCTGCTTTTGACATATGGATATTTTCGGGCGCAAACAAAGCACAACAAGCATGAAATGTTGTTTGCTTCTAAACTTTTCTGATATGAGCGCAATGCCCGTCGGTCGATGGACACGTTCGCTACTGGAGCTGCAGATTGGCAGCGCAACGTGATGGCTGCTCTGTACATGTCGCGCATGTCCTCTTCTTTGATCGCTTTACCGCACACTTCCGCAAAGATTCCCACGTGGTTGCTACAGATGTGCTGCGCCAACTCATTCTCATTTTCCGTGGCATACATGCAGTCACGGAAGCCGCAATGCCACAATGGAAGGTCATAGGCTTCCCTTCCAAAACACAAATTTTGGTACTGCAGCGGCAATGTTGGTTTTTCAGTCAGTTTCCTGCTCAGTGCCTTGATCTCACGTTCTGCGACGGCGCGGGGATCTCTCACTTCATTCACCGTGTCACAACGCAAGATGAACATATCTTCTCCGTCTAAATCTTTGCCACTGTTTTCCGCACGCAGCGCCTCACCGTCTGCCAAGTTCCCCATCGCCACTGCGGCTGGGGTCTTTTTGCGCAGGCGTTTCACAGGGGGACACGACCGCGGTTGCTCCGCCATGCTCAGCATTCTTTTCTCAGGAATTAGCCCCTTTGCCTTTGCCCCATCTATCGGGACACCCGGCGCTGTGT
>VSDK01019377.1:54576-66179 GCA_009767595.1 Symbiodinium kawagutii | reverse complement strand
CAACAACAACAACAGCAACAACAACAACAACAACAGCAACAACAACAACAACGACAACAACAACAACAACAACAACAACAACAACAACGACAACAGCAACAGAAACAACCACAACCGCAAAACCGGCACAGGCAAAGTCATCTGTCACCCCGAAGGGCTCGCCCAGAAGGGCACGGGACAAGCCCGCTAAGTGCCATTCGGCACCTCGTGCATTTACTGCCAGCACGGTAGGCCTCGTGCATTTACTGCCCGCACGGAAGGCCTCGTGCATTTTACGCCCGCACGGAAGGCGACAAAGGGTGGCACCCACCCGCATCGCTAACGATGCACTTGAGCCAGTATCACTGCGGCCGTGCCGAAGGCTTTGAAGAAAAGTTTCAAAATAGATAAATGTATGCATGCCTGTGCAGTATTCGTGTCTGCAAATCGATGCAAGTAGACATATTGCTAGCTATGACGTTGAGATGGCTTATACAAGTGCACAAAAAGCATCTAAAACACAACACTGGTTCAATGCATGCACGGTAGTTGACCCTCATGCTTCAAACTTGTTGATTCTATGGTATGCGTGCGGCTTCCGTGCTGCTTCATGCGCATAGTCTGCAAGCTGCGCCATTTTTAACGAATCTATTTATCTGACACAGCTTCGGGCTTGCATTTTGCAGCCTCCCCGCACTAACGATTCACTCTCCACCCACACCTGCCAACAGAAATTCAACTACCAGTTGTCCGATTGCAACAACTCTTCTATAGGCTATTGGAGGTGAAATTGCCGCGGCTACTGGTACCAGACTAGCCCTCCAATGCACATTCGTAAAGAGACCAAAGTCGCAGTCATTCCAATTGCGAGACATGGATGCTCCATAGTATTCTTATTTACATGTCACTACCTCCCAGATCAGGATCTCCACTCCCTTTGGAATATTCGAATCAAACCCTGCTTCTCCGTTACACATCCTTCCCGCGGTACATCAATACTCTGCCGTCGGAAGCTGAGAGGTCAGAAACTTGAATCAGGAACCACTATCATCGACAAGTCCATAGGATCCGTCCAATTAATTCCAATTATCAGTTATCATGAATCACCATTTCATCAATACAACCTGGTTATGTATCTACAGCAGTAAGGAATAAACACAACCCTCCTGCATGCGTGCGTCAACTCTAGAATTACCACACTTATCCATGCGGCAGCGACCACTATCACTGCTCTAATGAGCCATTCGCAGTTTTGCCATTTCAATGTTTATAGTTTATACTGAGGCATCTGCACTGCTTAATCTTTGAGGCGCCCAAAGCTTCTGGACACAGGGGGTCGGCGGCACCAGGGCGATAGCCCATTCTATTTCCAGAACTCTTTCGTACATATCAAACTCTCGCCAGGCACAATGTATACTGTGACAAGTCTTCCTCAATGACCAAGGTGAAAAGGAGTGTGCAAGTCAGGCCCACAGGAGCCTTGAAAAAGACTTGTGCAAAATCTTGGCTTCGGACCGGAAGGGATATTGCAAGTATTGTTTGTTGAACATTTCCTTGCACAAGGATTTTTTGCACAAAAACCATGTTGTTAGTCGAAGCATCACCGAACTACTTGCCACCATCATCATCATCATCATCATCATCATCATCATCATCATCATCATCATCAGCAGCATCAGCAGCATCATCATCATCATGATCATCATCATGATCATCATCATGATCATCATCATGATCATCATCATGATCATCATCATGATCATCATCATCATCATCATCATCATCATCATCATCATCATCATCATCATCATCATCATCATCATCATTCTACTTGTCATCTGATCCCCATCGCTTTGTTCACAAATGTTCACTTCTTTCTGTCCGTCGGCAGCTCCTGGAAGTGTCGGTCGCGAAAGGCTCTTCGCCTTTCCTGTTGCACGGCGCGCCGCTGTCGACGCTGCTGAATCTTGTCGCCGACATCGCCGCTTCCAGCGGCCTCTGCTGAGCCGCCTGAAACCGTCTCCGTGAGGAAAGGCTCTGCCGCATCGTTGGGGCGTGACATTGCAGCAGGTGAAGCTACAGAATAGCTGCTTAGATGTGTGTAGTGCTGTGGTGCTGATCATGAGGCATGGATCGCATATCCAGAACCTGAAGCAAGTCATAGATGGATCATCTTCGATGTACAACATCTGAAGCGTATTGGATGAAGTCATCTATGCTACCCTGCTTCCACAGGGCGCCTAAGGGATGTCCCACTGCGGAGTGTTCCAAGGCATGGAACTTTGTCCAGGTGATTTTGGGGGCATCTCACTCACTCTGATCTGCCAGGTGCCAGTGATTTGATCCTTGCGCACTTCAACCAGCGTGTCGACCCATGGCTGTTGTTTATCGATGGGCCCAAGCAGACTTGTGCTGCCTTGAGACCGAAGCAACATGCACAATTCTGATCAATGAGAAATGGTTGACATCGATGGATAACCACAACTGATCACTATCAATCGTCACAATCCATCATTCTGAACTTTGACAGGATGCCATTCAAAAAAACACCTGGCTGAAAACCATAACACTCTAGGAACGGCTGTGCAAACCAGCTCTTGAACGCTTTGCTGCGCCAACAAAACCCAAACACGTAGAAAATGAACATCAGGATTTGAGGCTTTGGGAACTCTCCAGGCGTCCTTATTAGAGCAGGCATGGGCTCAGCAACTTTTTCTCAGCTCAGCGGTCATGAAAGACTCCTTAAGTCCTTAAGATGCTACCTTGACTCTTTACGGCTGTTTCATGCTGCTTTTGGAACATTTCAACAGCAGCATGTGTATCAAGGAATTAGTATCTTGCCATTCACGTCATGCTTCGACAGCCACAGTCAAGGTATGTTGATCGAACAAAAAAACACAAAAGCAATGGGATCTGGGGCAGCGTTTCCGGCTCGGCGCGGCATGCTGTGTGGGGCCCGGCCGCCCTGGTTCGGCGTGGCAAGGATGAAGTCGTGCGGCGGCACGGAGACTGGATCTGTGGGACCCGCAGTATCATTGATGCATGGCGAGTGTCTTGATTGCCATTGACCTTGCCATGGTTAGTGTTGGTTAGTGTTGATTATTGTTGATTCGTGCTACTTGATGGTTATTGTTGGTTAGTGTTCCTTGACCTGATGTTCCCCAATTTCTTGCCATTGATGCATAATGGGATGTTGGTTGGTGATGCATCCTTCCGCGCTTGCTGTTGATTGGTCTTGCCGTTCTTTTTGTGAAGTCACTGGTGTTCCTTAATGAGAAAAAAAATCTTGAACCTTGCATACCATGCTACATTTCCGAGCGTTTAGGCTGAGGCTGGGTTGTTGTGTATCATTTCTAGGGGAGCCTGTCCTCATTCTGAGAGCTCCTTTTGGTGGATTCATCAGGTCTCATTGTGTGTGGGACCCCAGTCAGCCGTTGGCAGCGGGAGCTCAAAATCGATGCCTCAACGCAGCGGTTTTTTGAGCTGAGGCATTTTCTGAAAGTGCCGAATCACACGACCGGGTGGTATAGGTCAGTGAGCAAGAGAAATGGATGATCAGTAAACTTAGCCCCGACATAGTTCATGTCCTCCATGTCTTTCAGGGACAAACTGGCCGTGACTGAGATATATGCACATCAATGCACCACTTGCTATCCACTGGGGATCTTGTAATCAATCTGCTTTTGAACATTGCATTGAGTTGCACTCTCAGGTCCTTTTGACAAATCCTACGGGTCTACTAGGAATCTACCATCTGCAACAGGCAGCTGCTACAGAACAGTAGCACTGTGCGAGGCTGGCAGGCACTTTGCGATACTTTGAGTATTTCATGCTGCTGTGCATTCTTGTTTGGATGTTGTGAAACTTATGTGTCAGCAATATTACTGAACATGTGCTCCTCAACTAATGTATCAACAAGGTACTGAACAATAAACAAACAACCGGGAAAAGGCATATTGGACCCCACATTCATCAGTGCACCATAGCGAAAAGAAACACTGCGCCTATATGTTGCGAAACCAAATGCGCCAAAGATGGTTCCATCACGTCTAAAGTGATTCATGTGAGCTATTCACACCATCCCAAATAGGGGCGCAGTCATCGTGATCATCCTTGCAGTGTAAGGCATTAATCATATACGTCTCCACTTGCGGGCGAAGAAGGGAAATGAAACCTACACTGGTTGTTTAAACCAATGTTTTCATATTTGTCATTAAGCAATGTTTATACTGACCAATGGTTTTGAACAGTACTGGTGCTCAATCAATTGTGAACCACTGACCAATCTACAACAATCAACATTTGACAACTCAAACATTGATGACCAAGGTGATGAACCTTGTCTTGACATATTCATCATCTACTCAATCTTACCGAGGTGCTTGGAGTCTGGCGAATCAATTCAATGTTGTGGTGAACATCCAGGGCACAACTCTTGCGCCTGCCACAACTACTTCGTATCTGGATTCGACTCACGGATTATGGAGTCCTTCTGTGGGGCTGCCGCCTGAAATGAGGGCTGTCCTTGAAGTGATTGAAAACACCAAGGCCATACATACTCACAGCTGGATGCTTTGCAAGTGTTATCATCATTGTTATTTCAACATATCTTGATATATCTTCAACACATATTCTAACTAACCACTGGGAACTGACTAATATCAACCCATTTGATTGCTACCATCGCAACGAGAATCATTCCATGCAGGAGTTTACCAGTGGTTTGGGAGTTGTATACTCCATGGACGAGCCAACACGCTGTGGATCAGAATGAGAACCATCTAGCTGGATTTGCTTAGTGATGACTGATAAAGGTGAAATATCATCAATTGTTCCCAATGAACAAGGGATCATGACCGAGAACAGTAAATATGACATACCCGATGGATGTTTAGGTCAATTTAGGAGCAAAACAAACGAGTTCGGTTCCCATACCCCCAAATGCTTCTCACCGCACATACCATCATCGCTGCCGAGGTGTGATGATACTATGACCTCCAAGCATTGGATTCCCCTATGGATTGGTCCTACCGGGCCTGACTGTGGATGACATGCTGAACCATACCAGTCTGACATACCATCTCCACCGGTTTCTGCCTCCCAAACGCACAAATTCTGGTCAATAGGGCCACCAGAGCTGGTTGCTGCCCGCCATTGGTCACCGGTTTTTACCTGGATCCTCAACCAGCCTTTCATGGTCTATCTGCCAAGGTATCTGCACTTCCCAGTCTTTACCACGTCCCCAGAAAAAATGATCGTTTCTCCACTAAAAATGGCCCACTTATTTCACTTGGAGGAGTTGAAGGTGACCAAGTCTAGGGGGTTCGGTTGCTCCAAAGATTGACTGGACAATCCTGGTCTTCTGATCCCAAGCATAGTCACCAGGATTGCTTAAAATAAAGCTCACACATGGTGGGAAATCACTTGCATTCAGAGTATTACCAATTCCTTGCGGGCATCTCTCCGGAAAGGATCAGCACAAAAACCAGACAAGTTGTCATTTTCAACATAGGAATCTCTCCAAACCTATGACACTACGAACAAAATGCTGGAATGTGGGCCAATCAGAAGTAGCTTCCCTACTGGTAGAGCCATTCCCTCACACCAGCCACCACCATGGCGGCTTCACCGTTGGGGCATCCTCACCTCACCGCGTGAGCGAAGCCCACTCCAGAAACTGTGATCGCAGCCGTTCACGTTCCTGGGCCGGGTGTCCCAGGGATGGCGGCCAGGTTGCCGCAGGCAACTCCACCTACCCGGGAAACCCCATGGGTTTGCGTGAGAAACACGGGAAGCACCTGCATGCGAACCGGGCGAACCACTTCCCCCTGGCGGTCCACCGGGATCTGCCCCTGAAGAACTGGTGACCCAAAATAGTTGGGTTTTGTTTGGCTATTGGGATCAGGGATGGGGGAAGCATACTTGTTGGGGTGCTGGTACATGATGGTTTATGCAGATTTTCGTTTTAATTCCCATTGCCATTATCATCATCATCATCATCATCATCATCATCATCATCATCATCATCATCGTCATTATTATCATTACCATTGTCATTAGTATCATTACTGTTGTCATTGTCATAATCATGTTATTGTCATTGTCATTCTTCATTGTCATTTGTTCAGCTAGCCGGCACAGCTCTCAAATAGCTTCAAAGTAAAAAACATGTCTGTCAATATCATCATTATTTATTATCACCATTTTTATTCAGGTCACAAAGGCAACAACAGCCCCGGTGTTGATTCCTGGTGGCCTGGCCGAATCCTCTAAGATGTGGACATCGACCAGCTGGATGCCAGTAGACATCAGGTCATTTTCTGTCGGTTCCTAACCGTTGTGAACCCAATAATCATCAAGAAGATTACTGATTGTGATTTATAGAGGTTGATGATAAGTTATGATAATCATCATTTGGTTAACGGCCACTCCTGGTAGTTCCTGGCTCGCCCCCCTTTGAAAGGGCCTTTGAAAGGATACCCTTGGCTCCTGGCCTCGCTCCATCCCAGCCACCAGCCAGTAAACCGTTTTTAACCAAATAATCAACCAGTATAGTATATTCGTCATCCAAAATGTTTAACCTGTGCTAGTATGGGTATCCACCACCGTAGTCTCAAGCATTGCGGACACTAACCATGATCAACCACTTCAACCGTCATCAATCAAATCATTAAATCATTCTGAACCACATGGGATCACGATGATTGATACCAATCACTTGTGACTCACCCACTTCAACATCTTCAACTAAACATGATCAAACTGTCATCAATCTGAACCAACCATACCTCCTCCTTGGATCATGTGGACCCGATCCGCCTGCTGAATGGTTTGGCGATACGTTGGATTTCGTTCGCGCCACGCTGCGACCTCGGCAGGCAACGGCGCGTGGCCGATTCACCGCGAAGCTCAGCAAATGGGGAGCCAAGCTCAACTTCAAAGGGTCAGCGGGTAGGGCAGATACTGTCAACCTCCAAGCTTTACAACCTCAAGGCTATACAACCACCAAAAGATCATAGGCAGCTGATGAGATAGCTTTGGTGCGATGATTCACCATTGCCCGAAGATCAACAAATGTGCTGAACGAACGACTTGTGTACATCTACCCAAGGATTTGCACTCTTTCCAGATTGATAGGGTGCATCAACGAGGCAATGACAAGGAAAAAACATGACAGGTCGTCACCCATCAACGGTCAGATTGCAATCAAATATACAGTAATTGTCTTGAACACCTCCAAACCCTTGATCAAGGAGGGATGTAGAGTGGATATAAAGTCAGGGCGTCAGCTGCTTCTCCAACCCCCTTGGGATCCCTGGTATTGGCAAATGATCAACCTAGGTTTCCCCATGCCTTGCATCAGAATCTTCACCATATCGCGGTAGATCCGTGTAGCTCCGGTGAACATCATAAGCAGCAGGGATTGTGGGCACTGACGAAAAAATGGCCCACGTGTCTGCTTTGAAAACAACAAAGAATGGCTTCTGATCAGTCGTCAGCTAGATTGTACGGTAAATAATGAATATTTTCCAAGTTCCAATTTGACAAAAGAGTCACCCCAATCCTTCGGTGAGTTGGGTCCATTCTCTTGGGAAAGAAATAGATGCTACTTCACAGAGCTATTTCGGCTGATCCTGAAATCGCGAGAGGTTTGCATTCTTGCTGGAATCTTCCAGGAAATTTTGGAGCATTTGATACTACTCAGTTGTAACTGCTTTGTTGGTGGTGCTGTTTTTGGCATACCAAGAACCAATAGCTGACACTAGCATTCGTGGTGGCCGCACAAAACACCATGAAAGACCAGTACGACTCTATTGCAGTTGAACTTGGCTTCCAACCTCTTCCCCTTCCAGTACGGGAAGCAAATTCGCCTGGCAACATGGTCACGGCTCGGAGTGAAAAGTTCACAACCGTAGAAGTGGTATGACGATGCTACATTTCTCTATTGATTCATCTGTCTTTTTCTCTATCTGCGTATCTCTTTTTATCTATCTACCAATTCTTACTTGCTTTTAAGGCACGCACGCTTCGAAAAGAGGTCTTTGTGTGCACGTAGGGTTTGTGAGAGTTTTCTCAATGTGTTCTCCGATCAATTGCAGGTTTGGGATGGTTTGGATCACAACTCTTTGTAAGCTTGGTGCACCTTCTAAACTTCAAACCATTTTCATCATTGTTCACTAAAAATTGCAGATTCGTCCATCAACCAAATCAACACAACTAGAAGCATGAGAACACAATACGTCATCCATTCCAGCACATTGACCTCTATCAAAATCATTGGTTCACAGTTCACACTTCTTCGTTGTCCCAGCCCAGAACGTGAATGCAACGCGACTCAAGCCCACACTTGGATTTACAGGCCTGAAACATGGGGATTACACAAATTTAGCCCCAAAAAATCCGAGTACATAAACTCACCCAATCTCCAGCTCAGATGCTTGGGGATGTTTCTCTAACACGCTTTGAAGAGCATGGGTTCTTGACCACTGCTCATCCATTTTCACGATCGAACTTTTCGTTGCAGCGAAGCACGCTGTAGGTGGTGCAAAGCCACCTGTCATGGAGCTATTTCCTTCACATGGACGTAGGCCAAACCGATTCCCAGCCGATGCTCTGCTTCTCGTTTTAAGACCAAGCACCGGTGGTACGTCATAAACACCACATAGCAATAGGGTGACATGGTTGTCACAATGTGGAAAAGTGCATGCAAATGTAGCCTAAGAACCAGAACTCATCCCCAAAAGCCAAGAACGAGACTAATGAAGATCATGTGTTGGAGCGGATCTTTAAAATAATACCGTTACATTATGTTACATTTATGATCATGCACTGTAGGTCAGTCTGCAATGGACAGCCGCTTTCCAACTTCTCAAGAATAGCTTTCCAACTTGTCAGGAATAGCTGAGTAAACCCAAAACTCACCATCTCAGCCCTGAAAACATAATGAGCACTTGGAACTGTGGAAGCTATGGACCCAATGGATCTCAATTTATGGAAGATATTTGAAGATTCGCCTGCCATACACATCGAAAGAAATCCAATGAAAAAAAACATGGCTTAATCATCATTGATCATCCATGTTTATCCCTGACATTGAAAGATGGTTTCTGTGGGTATACTGGGGGACGGGTGTTTCAAAACTTTGCTAGTGCCAAGTTGCCTTTGAAATAGCTGCGGGTACAACGGACAGAATGTGTTCTCAGGCACCCAAAGGAATAAGAAGCCTGCTGGATATCCAATGGCAGCCATCCAAAACAAACAGCGTTGCCATCTCGCGGAAGTACTATCTTCCTCGACGTAGTGCTGATACACTCCTGACACAATTCGCAAAAATGCTGTAGTAGGGTCCATGGAAATCAGCTTCAAGCATACATGAAAGATTTCAAGTGCCAATGTTGCCAAAGTAAACCTCCTTTATGCAATTTGGACTGTAATCCCCTTCTACGCACAGTCACTCTACATGATGTCAAACTCTTGCACCGAAGAGCTTGAATGATTTTTACATAGCAAAAACCAACTGGTGCCTTTGTAACCAGCTCAAACTAAAGCAATGTTTAAGCTTCAGCAAGTTTCGATAGGCTTGGTGTATAATCAGCAAGACCGTGGCAGCATAGATAGCCACGAAGACAGGGAAGAAGAAGGGCGAGGCAAAGTAAGCGACGGCGAAACCGACTGCGTACACCATCTCCAGCACTGGTAGCCAAGGACGCCTGGCTTCCTGGTGCAATGTCGATGGGATCTACTGCTGTGTCTTTCTGATGGTGCTTAGCCGAAGTATGCCCCACCGTTTATTGTTGGTTGTCCGGCCATTCAGCTAATGAATCTCATTGATGTATAATGTGCAAAGAAGCTACATCCATGACAGTGCCTCCTATTTGCTCCTTCACATATAGGCCATGAAATGCTGGCTGGCTTTTCCCATCAAAAATCATCGAGTACTGGACGAAGAGTCGATGATTTGTTGATTCACGGCACTTCCCCTGGCTACTGCAGCTGGCACTGTGACTAAGCCAGGGGGGTTGGCATGGTCGCTCTCTATGTCGCTCTCAGCAGTTGATCTCCAAGATTCGAGGTGTCCCACTTCCAGGACCACATACAGAAAAGCCAGGGAGGCACAAATCATGCCCAACTCGTCGATGGCTTGACCTCGCATATGACATCAAATCATGCATCATGGGTCTGTCCATTCCTTGGGAATCCAAGAGGAGTGGTCACAGGTCTCCTTACATCTCCTTCCTTTCGGTGGACCCATGCCTGGTGTGCCATGGGATCTGAGTGGGACAGGACTTCTGACCATTTGCGAACTGTGAAAATCCGGTGTAAGGTGACGCCCAGCCACAGGAGCCATCTAGGACTCAACTGACTCTGTGCAGCTCATGCCATCCCTATCAGGGGGTTTCTCAAAATATGGGGCCCCAAAAATGGATCGGTTATCAATAAACAATGATTGTTGAATGAATCTCTAAATATCGTTTAAATACCCAGCAGGCTAATAAAGATTGGGGGGTTAATGATTCATATTTAATGATTGGGGGGTATTTTGAGAAACACCCATCAGGAGTTCTGGGCCCCCCCAGCCCAGATCTCAGGCAAGCGACCAGTTGGATGTAGAGTACCGTGGAAGGAGACGCTGCCAACGCCAACCACGCCGATGCCCAACCAACATAAGTAGAATCGCGCTTCCAGTTGGTACTTGAAGCACAGAAACAATCCCCAGAGGGATACCAATAACATAGGAATGGACGACATGGTATTAAAGAACTCAGCCACATACCTGCTGTGGACGTAGTTTGCCTCACACCAATCCACGTCCGCAGTGGGTTGCCCCCAAAATGGATCCTGGCAAGGCAAGCCTGTGTTGAACAAGAGTACTGTAGTCAGAGATCTGATCTACAGTAATGTTCAGCAAAGGATGTTGATATGACCTGGAATAGTAATTAAGAGTGAATACTCTGCAGCGGCTAGCATTTATCACGTGCAATGCGAGTCAAATCTAGGTATCAATTTAGTTGGGGACTCTGCAGTAGCAATAAAGGGGTCCATTTGACAATTATCAACCCTATGCATTTTAGCAACTGCTGGTTTCAAGATCAAGCGTCAAAACTTGGCAGCATGACAAACCTGTGTCTGTGCAGGAACATCTATAGACATGGGGTACTTCATAATCCACCCAAAGTCATGCTCTTAATAAGGAACCACACATCTTGGGGCATTCCCATTTGTGCATTCACCAAACTGGCCATCCAAAACTTGTGCAATTCAGTGCCAGGATCTGGATGGAAACTCAAGATCTCAATGGGCTTGCGGTAGAATGGATCGCGTGGCAGCATTTGGAGGCTGGTTCCGGCTGTTTTCACAAGTTGCTTCGACAGGCCTTTGAAACAGTTTCTACGTGGGTTGAAGCAGCTGCAATGTGTTGGTATACTGTCTACTGGTCATTGTTGTCTGCACAATGTTTCATCCACGATGGGATGCCATCTTGGGCCCAGCAAAACTATTGGTCAAATTGTTCAAACCACCTGGAGCCTGAACTATGTGTGACTTTGTGGAGCCAACATCTCTTGTGGTGCCTTGCTGCTGGGAGCCTTTGCAAAATCTTGAGCAGAACTGCAGGTCGGTTCAGC
>VSDK01019377.1:42090-54566 GCA_009767595.1 Symbiodinium kawagutii | reverse complement strand
TCATGAGAGCCTTGGGAACACATGGCTCCAACCATCAACTTCATGAGTTTCCAAACGGTTTCCAGCATGTTCCTAAGCATTTCTGGGGAACATTAACATTCATCCTCAAGCAGCATTCCCAGTTGTTCATCGGCCAAACTGCTCAAAGTTGGGACACACTGTGAATCAGAAACTCAAGTTGCAAAAAAACAGCAAACCATCATCCCTTGGGACGGCCTCAACAGAGCCATCCTGACAATGAACAACCAAACCTCCTTCTCTTGACGCTGGTTAACCTCCCATTTGACGATTGAGTGGAAGCCCAACCCTCGGGCCTCCCGAGTCCAACCCATCTCCTCCATCAAACGCTTCACACCTGCAACCCAGGCAGTGCCAACTGATAGCTTTGATACCCAAGTGATCAATGAAGGCATGAGTACTTGGTGGGTATGAGAGAAGTGACAACTTCTTATGAACTCAAGGAAGTATTGACATGGAACAATCTGTATATTCAATGTTTGATAGAACAGTGACATTGGGTTGGGGGGTTCAAGATACTGCAGTTGATCTTTAAAACTGTGAAGTGCAGGGACACTTCGGGGCCTGCTGGCAGTTCTTGACAGCTATGGGTATGTGATCTTCCTTGTGGACCTCAAGCATCACCATGTATAGGTTGTTCTTACCCACGCCCCCCCGGTATATTCCCTTGGTTTGAGGTGTGATAGAACATGACATCACCATTCGATCTGTCCACTTCACAGAATCCGAAATCTGCATCGAACCAACTTTCGCACGGGAAGGTGCGCAGCCGTTGCGCCTGCTACAACTTTGGCCTTCTCTTCGTCAGGAGGCTCCTGTGCCCGGCCATTTTATCAGCTGTCGACCTTGTGCATCAAGGAAGTAAAACGTTGGTCTGTCCAGAAATTCTGAATTTCCTATTGAATCCTATGGATTTAGACCGGTTGAACAAGGATTCTCACCATACCGCATGCAACTCAACTCGAACTGAACAAACACAATCATCATCAGCCATCGATTTGACCCCATAGCTCTACCATTCTCAGTTAGCCAGGACCCCATGGCCACCCCAGTTCTACCGTTGAGCTCCACTTAGCCATGAGATTCGCATGACATTGAGCTCCAGAATTTCATGACATGCATCCCATGGCTCCTCGGAGCTGGCGCGCGTGGAGGCCGAAGCGTCGCTGCCGTCGCCCCCAGGGACCATGGACCTGCAGCTGGTGGTTGTTCCGTCGTGGAAGGGGTGCTTAAGGGTGGTTGAGGGTGGTTGAAGGTGGTTGAGGTGGTTGAGGGTGGTTGGCTGAGGTGGTTGGTTGAGTGCAGTTGAGGTGGTTGGTTGAGGTGTTTGGTTGGGCATTGCCTACTATGCTGATGAATAGGCTGATCGAGTGTTGCTGTTGGATGTAGTGATGCTGCCCTGACCAACGGCAGCGCCCACAGCGTGTCCAATGCGCTTCAAACACGTGGAGCGATCTGGGCTCCAGTGCGATGAACTTGCAGCCACCGGGGCGTCCTTAGAGTTGGTCGAGTGGCACCGGTGAAGGTGGTATGCCCAGTAGACTGCGATGCACCGTACAAACCATAGTATAGTATCATAGTGGTTGTTGAGTAAAACCCTTGTATGGTCTATGGTATAAGCATAGCAAACCATTAATTATGTGGTATATGTCATTGCAGTCTTATGGTTTTTGATCAACTGTTGATTAATAGTTGACTATTTGATAGCCATAGTGGTATGGTATAAGCATAGCATCATAATGATCTGTCAGATACATCAAGGGCTATGCTAGACATATCTGGTGGAGGTGTAAACCATATATCATAATGGTGAATGGTATGAGGGCAACAATTGACGAAAGCCGCATTGACATCATATTACACCATAATAAGCAAATGTCTGGTATATACGCAACGAGTTAGATAGCAATGGGTCAAAGAGAACGGCATAGTGCGTAGCCGGCATACTTTGCTATTGGATATCTTTTTTGACATCCAAAGTATCACCGGTCTCAAGTTCAACCAAAAGAAAGACTCAGGCGTGTAGATACACAGGAGAGATGTTATTTTGCTATCTTTACTGAGTTGCTAACGACTGGTACGGCATCCTTCATTGTCAAAAATCAGTAGCCATCATCATCCATGGGCAAATCATTGTGAACCAGTGGATGATCACTAGCAAACGTCATTCAAAATCATGAATCATCCACTACTGAAAATCCTTTGCCATCATTCACCATTCTTCACCGTCCAAGTGCATCATTAGCCGATCATTAGCCATCCTTAACCTCATCATACTTCCACTCGTAACAAGTACAATCCATGATCAAACCATCCTCAATCATCACTCACAAGCATCACTCACAATCACCACTAACAATCATCATTAATTAACCATCACCAATAACAATTTTTCACCATCAATCCCAAACCATCGAATAACCAACCTCAACCAACCTTCCATCAATCTTAAACCACCAAATAATCATCCCTAACACCAACCTCAACGCCAACCTTAACACCAACCCCAACAACGCAGCATCCAGGTCCTCACAAAGCTGCGACGGCTCGGCGGTCGAAAGCAGCGTTGCGGCTTCCTGCGTGGAATCACCGGTGACCCTGTGGAGTTCTCGCGCGCGGTGCCCGGGGGAGCCACGTGTAGGTGGATGAATTGGCTGATGAATTTATGTTGACTCATGGGCGATCCATATGTCAACAAACTCCATCAGTTTCACCATAAATAGGTGGTGGTTTGCCGCAAAAAAAGGGAAGTTATGACAGTTATGAATATGGATCTCGCTTGGATGGGTTGAGGAATGGGTTGATGAGTTCGCTTTGACTTTATCTTTGATCTTTGACTGATATATTGAACGTCAGCAGCAATAGGAGCGGCTGATTTCAATCATAAAATTAACGCTGATCTGTAACAGTTGACCATCTCAAACCTCCATCCCTTGAACAAAAACGGTTGGTTGATACGAACATCAGAAACAGTCGAGAAACATGAAAACGGAAAAAAGTGGAAGCACAGGTCTTGGGGTATCTGATCAATCCCTTCACTTCTCTGTCACTCTGTTCAATGGCCTGTTGTGCAACTCTCCAATTTAGGCTGGGTCGATCAAATCCAACCACTGCTGCATGTTCAGACTTCCTGCCCACACCAGCAGATCCCAATATTTTGTCTCGATTGCCGCCAACTGCCGTTGCCAAGCCAACTGGCTCTATGGTGCCACTGCTACACTCAGAAAAGCGCGAACCTCAGTGTCGGCAATGGAACAAGCGGTCGGACACTCTCTTGGAAGCATGAGACACTGATGGGTCTATACATGAAATTGAGGTACATCCCAACAAAGGTATCTATAAAGGGTTCATTCTCGGGCGTGTCACGCACCAGCCAGGGGCCACCTTCTGTTGGAAGCAAGTCTTTCCACTCGGATAGCAGTTCGGTCGGCCAAGCGTCACGCGGGATGTTCACCAGATTTTGGGACCGTTGCCATCCCATGCTTGGGACTTCAATCAACAACAGAAGTCCTTACCCTTCATGTCCCCTTCAATCAGCGGTTCCTCATTATACAACTAATCAGCATATATCAGCATTAATCACTGCTAAATTAGTCATCCTTAATGACTAGATCACTAATCATCATTACTCACAATAAGGGATAACCCTATTTGTTATCATTAACCACTACCAAGTTCCCTCAATTTCGGTGCGGAAGCGACATCACCTTCGGCCAAGTCACTGCTTTCGGGCTGATCCGAAGATCTGGTTCTTGTCCACCTGCGGTGATTTTGTGGGTGACCCATGGTGCGCCAACCATGGCAGATTCACCTGGAGACTCACCTGCAAATGAGATAAAATCAACATGTTTGAGGGAAACACCACAGGAAACTATCCGTAAACGGATGGAGTTTCAATCGCTAAGGTTACCAAAGGGCACTTCATGGCCGAACCCATTTCAGGTCAGCCTCATATGTCATCTAGCTGCGGTTTATCACTTCTTTGTCGTTCTAAGTCTATGCCTTGTGGACGCCCACGTCCATCGACAATTTTGATGGTTGGGCAACTGTTAGTATGTGCCGAGTAACCATGATTGTATGTAGCTAACTTTTGAAAAACCGACCACAGTTCTGGTTGTTCCCCATCCACATTACTCATGACCGCAGACCAGCCAAGAATTGCTGCTCCGTATTGGTGCAAAGTCAAACATGTATCCTGGAGCATGGTTGAGTCACTTGAATGACTTCTGAAACCAAACAAGTGGTCTCAAACATTGCGATCCGGCCATCACTTCAACAAGCATAACTTAAGATCAATCGATCTTTCATTGAACATAGTGATGATTCGATCCATTGAGTCCCTGGTTCCTCTGAAACTGCCCAAAACTCTGCCAGTTGACTCCTCCCTCACTCTCTCATCTGCATTCCTCAGTCTGTCAAATATTCTCTGGTCATCCCAATGGTTAAACACTGGCTTGACATGCTTGATATACAGTGCAAGCACGGAATACACAATCATAAATGATATGATTATATTACATATATGTGTGTATGCAAAGATACATGTTGGTAAATACAAGTCTATACATATATATATATATATACATACACATCACGTATCAGTTCATGATGTTTTCTCAAAATGAGAGTGACCCAAAATGCTGAATGTTAGTATCAATGGCTAGTATAAAGGATGATTTAGGGGGTCTCTTTTTTCAGAAACACCCATAATATGGGAAAAACAGGGGTCACCACCTCAGTCACACATCTACCTCTGGCCTTGATGACGTTGAAGCGCACGGTCTTGGCCAAAGGTCGGCACTGGCCCGCGGTGATGATGTCACCCTGGGCGCGCCACGTGAGCCGTTGCAACCCCGGCCATGCTGCAGCTGGAGGCGTGGACATGTCATGATGGCGACTGCTGAAGCAAACAGCTTTGAATATGCTAAATGAGACGAAAAATGGTCAAATGTTTTGTATGGATGCCTGGATATCATGTGCGGAGCAAACACATCTCAATGACCAAAATGATGCGTATAAAAACATATATATATATATAAGTATGTGTGTGTGCATTACATATATGCGACCATACATATACGGGCAACTAATGTCAAATTTCTTACATGCATAGCTAGAGGCGAAAAGCCTCAGTCATCCTCCTCATCGCTGGTCTTCACCGCGCCTCCTTTGGTTCGAAGGCCGGGGAGCAGTGCACAGCCATGTTGTTGTGGCGCTTCTCGAATCGGTTGAACTTCCTGAGGTCACAAGGTCACAAGTGTGCGGTTGGTAATGGTATGTAAGAGCAAGCCACGTAGAGTCTACATATGGAAGGACGGCAAGTCAATATCGAAATTGGTGCAAAACTACATTGTTGGATATCAGTAGAATCACCTAGCCTACACAATTCCAGCAGTGTATTTACATATGGTAGTTTCTCGAAATGGGGGTATCCCAAATCATCTTTTACATAAACCATCTACAGCAATAAACCAACACATTTTTTGGGTACGCCCATGGCTTGAGAAACCCCCAGCTGCAAAAACAAACGCATTTCCATGATATTTCCATGATTGTTACATCATTGACCCACTTAAGAATACTCGATCGCGGGGTATGTGGAGCAAGCCTGTCAACCCAGAGCTGGCCAACTGGCATTGGGAAGGGCCGGTATTTTCGAATCCGAAATCACTGGTGGATCAAACATCGGGTGGATGTAGGCGGGCATGACATGGCATGATCACTTTCCTTGGAAACATCAACAACTGCTTGCAACATCAACAATCAGGAAGAGGACTTGAACATGTTTGAAGTCTTTTGACATCTATTCCTTCTTCCTGGCGGACACAAATATCATACAGGAAAAAAAACACATGCCATCAATCTGACTCTTGCAGGAGAGACTTGTACGCCAAATGGCATCACCAGATTCTAGTCGGACATGGTACTCAAACGCTTTGTCAGATCTATATGATTGGAAATTAAATGAAAAACAACAATCTCAAACCATTTGTTTGTGGTGTACCCGTATGTGGATGCACATGTGTTGGTCATCTTTACCTCTCAAGTCCCAGTGTGTTAGTATGTGTTCGTTGATAAATCCTGCGGTCACAAGCTTACCCCTCTGATGTCATTGACCCACCTGGCTTTGTTAGCAGGGTGAGATGGGCAAGCCACCCACTGGGCTTTGCTAAGAGCCAGGTTCAAGGCGGTGACTTCAGGAGCTCAACCAGCCACTGGGTGAACGAAAAACTTTGGTGCCAGCTGGCAGCACCCGACACTAATCTCATGTAAAAACACTAAAAATACTGGTAGCGCATGCTTAACAGTTTACAAATACAATATCTGTTGCTCATTTGCAAAGAGTGTATACATACATATCGTCGAATATTTACACACCTTCCACATAAGGTACTATTGATCAATCATGCGAACCGCAAGTGAAGCTACTCCTTTCACAGCTTTCTCTGAACAACATGCACGAACTGCACATCTATGGACACTGGTTGGTGATTTCAACACTGTGAAAATATTGGTGAACCAACCATTTGTTAATAATTACTGAGGGAACATGAAACATGTCAATCAAACCACCAACCAGTTTAATCAGCTGCTTATCATCCCCCATGATTCACCATTATAAATGACTCTAACCCCTGTAAACGCTATGAAACCACCAGCCAGGCCATGTGCCTTTTTTTGGCCGAGCTTCTTAATGTAGTGCAAGTAGTTGCGTCGGATGATGATGGTTCGCCTCAAGTATCAGAGCTACAGAATTGCCCCCCCGAACCCCCAACGAGGTGTTGGGAATCTTTTGGCAAACAAAAACAAGTTGAGAGCAACGAAACACCCATGGGCCTGGCCAGTGTTGATGGTGTAGGCTCTTGGAACAACGATTTTCATGAACCGACAATGTGTAGGTTCCAAAATTGTCGGGCATGTTGGGCATGTTTGAGATTATCTTTTCGACCCTGGTGACGGTCAGGAAAGTGGTGAAAACCAATGTGCATCCTGGAAAGCTCCACACATAATCATTCTTTGATTTTCCTAAGAGATCCGAAGAGATTCTCATAAATCATGAAACTGTCCAACCATAAGCATCTACAATCAACCAGTGTCTTTGCCCCTGTCAGCCAAATGCACAGCTGATGAAGGCAGAACCTTCACCCGCACCACCATGGTAAGAAGATAGATATAATCCGTTCACCTCCAGAATCACCACCTCCAATAGCATATTATCCTCACAAATGGTTTACCACCAAAACCACTGGATCTGAGTTGCTGAGGGACCACTGGTTGGTGAAGAACGTCTATGTTGACATGCAGTGGACATCAGGATCTACCTGGCGCTGAGGGGAGCGCTTCATCTTGGTGGAGATGCACATGCCCTTCAGGATCGCACCACGGATGCTGACGTTCCTAGGGAGACCAGCAGAGCAACCGGTGACTGGTTGAATCTTGCCTGGGCTGCTTGGGTGAGCACCAAACGTTTCTTAATGTTGGAAGTAGCAACGGTTGAGGAACACGAAACAAATAAACAAACGCACTGAATACCACAAAGTAGGATGGGAAAATAGCTTCTGAAGAGATTAACGTGGCTTAAACTGGGTGTCAAAACGAACGGCCGTAGAACGGTTCCTGGATGAAAGCCAACCAGGTTTTGGGGGTTGGTCATGACCAGAACCGGCAAACATGCCCATATGTGGTTGCTATACTTCATCAATAGATATACATTAATATATAATATATACTGCAGACTAGTAATCCCTGTATTAATCACATAAGATATGTGTTAATCTTAGACATCTACCATTCTCATCTGATCCTTAACCAGGATCACCATCACCGCCACCAGCAGACTGCCCAGCCCTGAGACAGCGGCCCGGTGAAGGGGCACTTCTTGTCCACGTAATGGCCTGGGTGGAGGAAGGGAGGGATGATGAACTCATAGATCCAAGGCTTCAGTATGGGAGTTAGTTGGATTTAGTTGGATTTAGTTGGATTTAGTTGGATTTAGTTGGATTTAGTTGGTCCAGTTTATTTGATCCGATGATTCGGAACCGAAGAATCTGGAAAGATTCCCACTGACCAATAGGAAATCCCAAAGTGGTGAATCTCGCCTTCGAACAGTCTTTAGACCTTCGATTGGGTACCGATTTGGTGCTTGACCCACTAGACCATGAACATCATGTTGCGGTTGAAGGTTTGAAGCTTCCCAAGGCTTTACACACCTCCAGCCCCACAGCTCGCGTATGCCCAGTTGCCTTCCTTGGCCTCCTTGGGCACATTGTAGCCCAAACCAATGTTGCGCCAGTACCTGGCGACGGAAATGATGTGACCAATCATGACTCAGATGGCTCAGTGTTTCTCGAAACCGGGGACCCTAAGAATGGTTTGTTCATCACTCATTACTCTATTAGATGATTTGGGGGTCCCTGATACTGAGAAATCACCAAACAGAGAGAGGTGCAAGTAGACTACAAAGTGTTATTCTTCATCATGGCACCGCATGTCAGGGTGAAAACGAATAGCAAAACGTGCTTGCGGAATCTAGCATGATCCTGAGGAGCATGCACCTTACTGCCCATGTAACCAGATCCGGCATTTGCCGCGAAAAAACATCTTGGATCATGACGTAATCATGCATCATCAATGCTGCATTGCCGCTCTTTTTTCAACCTTATCTGATTCGCGTCCAGGAATCAAAGAACGATGCCTCTGGATGCGGCTCCCACCTCAAAGCTGGACATGCTCCAGTCGCTCGGTTCGACTGCCCTCCCTTGCTTGGACTGAGAAGCGATGGTCATCCAAGCGATGGAGTTCAGATACCCCGCTGGCTTCGCTCCTGTAGAAGTCAGAGCTCCAATAGATTTTGCCCCTGGACTGTCTGCTTGAAATCAGTCGGCCCTGTCTTCATTCTGGTACTCATCGATGTAGTATCCAAGGCCACCGTCACCCATCTTGAAAGCAAAACCTGGGCGAGCCCCGTCGAACTTTTTGCTTGGAAAGAAAATGGCCCTGCGTACCAGAAAGATATCCAGTTTATTCCCCTCTGGTCCCAGTTCTGCAACGCATTGAGTATTGTCCAGCTTGGTGAAGTCAACTGGTAGCAACAGGTCCTGTTGAATTTTGTAGGTGCCCTCGGTTTGTTGAATTTTGTCCTTCAAATCACTCACAGAGGCTGTTGAAGGTACGGAGACAACAGCAAGCGTTTCCCCATTCATGTTCGTCACAGTCACGGTGACCTCTATATCAAGCGGCTCTCTGCCAGCGGACAGGGTCCTCTTTTTCCACGTCCTCTGTGCCTTCTTGCCTCTTTCTTGGAAAGTTTGGCTGCCTCCTTCTCTGCTTCCTTCTGCTGCTTCTCCGTCTCTCTGCAAGCCTGGTTGGTGCAGTAGCCCACCCCTGCACCTCGTCTGGTCCCGCCGCACCGCTGACATGGTGGCATTGCTCCGGCACCGACTGAAAGAATGCAAAGAATGAATCTGAGGAGCCGAGCTATATCTATTTGTCTAGCAGCTGTGTAAAAATTGCATGTTTGATTGTCAAAGTTAGCCCCAGCACTCAATCGGTGTCGGTGTCTGCATTACTCTCCGTGGCAGCTTCCACAGTCTGCCCCGCATCCTGTATATTGTGAAATGGCTTTCAGGCAGGATTGGGATTTCACACAAATCACGCACCAAAGCAAGAGCATGATCTGCTTGCAGTAGCTCACAATCCAACAGCACTGGTTGCTGGTTTCAACCCCTCTGAAAAATGTGGCTGTCGATCATTCCAAAGTCATCGGGGACAATAAACAATGTCAATCGACATCAATAAACCACCGGGTATAGAACATCCACAACACAATTCTGAATCCCATCCATTTCCAAGAATAAACCACCCTTATTAGACAAGCCACATATCCAGCAATCCATCGACTTTTCTTGGAGCCCACCACGAACCACCGCCATAGCCCAGCCCACCAGCGGGCCCTGGCTTCGATCGGGGCCCTCGCCTCGCGGCCTTCTTGGACTTCTTGGTCAACAAGCGCTTGGAGCCCAGGAACACGGCATCCTGAACCGACCGCGCACCAGGCGAAACCATCCGGTTGGGAATCCACCCCGAGAATAGCAGCTGGACAATTTTCCAAAAGCTGGAGGCATTTCAAAATTTTAACAACAAAACAACTGACAGAACTTAGGACACTGCTTGTATTCAGGGTTGAATGATATTCCCAACAGCATACCTCGGCAGAATCGCATCATAAGCAACAAATAGCAGCAGTTCCTGATTAAGAAGGACTGATCAACAATCATCCACACAAATCCAAACAATAGGTCTGGCTCCATTTGTTGCTGCATTTTGTCACTAGTGACTAGTGAAACAGCTGCTAGCAAGGGATCCGGTGCCCGGCGCCATCTGGGCGAAAACACATCACACACTATCGTGGCTCGATATCGCGGCTCAACATTATCACACACTATCGTGGCTCGATATCGCGGCTCAACATTATCACATGGTTTCCCACAAGAACTGATGTTTTGTGCTCCCGTGGGTCGACATTCTTGAGCCACAACCAAAGGGTTTCAAACCTATATGATCGGATTTCGACGATGCCATTGAAATTATGATAGTTCCATTTATCTCACTGATTATCGAAAGATGTGGACAGGCAAAAATGAATTGAACCATGTTAAACCTAAATGTGGTTGTTGACCCGGAAGTTGTTCTATTGTTCTGTCGTTGTTGTTGTTGTTGTCGTTGTCGTTGTTGTCGTTGTTGTCGTTGTTGTCGTTGTTGTTGTTGTTGTTGTTGTCGTTGTCGTCGGTGCCCTACGGTGCCCCCAATGTGAACCAACACATCGGATTGTTTCCCTGGCAAAACAGGAAGCCTGAAGTATTTCATCAAAGCCTGTGCTTCCAGTTCCCATGAAATAGGGGCTGGTAACCCCATGCAGTTGCAACAAGCTACTGGTAGTATTTATACCAGCCGAAAGCACCTACGATTTCATTGAAGCTGAAAGGGTAGGGACAGGTTCCGCCATCGACCGTTGCCCAGGCCAGGGCCTGCTTCTGAAAGGCCTTCTCGTTCTGATCCATGGCGCCTTAAAGGTCAGATCAGCAGTGGTTCCACATGAGGCGAGATCTGTAATGAACCCCTCATTTTGGAGGTCTGCCAATTTTGGGAAAAAACCCATGTCAAAAAATCCGTGCCATCTCCAGAGATGCTGGAACGAATGATGTCATTGTCCCTGCATTTGGGGGAACACTTCCTCAGCAACATCTGCGAGAGACACTTTGTATATTAGGAGGTCACGGAGCAGTCCTTAATTGCACTGCCACCAACAAGCACCAAGTGGTTGATCGTGGGGGTTCTGGTCCATGCTAGGGAAGGTCATGAGAGCAGGAGGCGGCAAAATTGGAGCCATCCTGCAGTTTATCCCATCCCTGCTGCTGGACACTTTCAATTTGGTGGGTGATGATACACGGAATTTTCTGTCATAGCCAAATATCCCATACTGCACATACCATTTGAACAACTTCTTGATTCATAGTTGCTCCATGTTGCTCCCACATACTGTTCACATCATACCTATAAAAACCTTCAAAAAACAAGTGGTATCGCCCCAACCAGCAGCAACACAGACGCTCCAAGAGGATCCCTGCAACTTTGAGGGCCACGCTAAGTGGAGGCGATGGAGCGTCGATATGGTCACGGGGACGTGGATAGGCGGCGGATTCCCTTGACCCAAAACGGGTTGCGTTCCGAAGCCTTTGGGCAGATGCAAACAGAGTATGACGGACTTGGTGGCTCAGAGATTCCTGGCAAAAATAAAAACTTCATATGTTCACTGGGTATATATGGTAAACTCATCTTATCCCAAACATACTGAGGAGCCAGGCTAGTGGCTGTAAGCCAGCAGAGTCTTTTGTACAAAAGCCATTGTCCCATGATGATCAATAGAGCTTTTCTTCTGCATCTAATTGATGGTTTCAACCCCTCGGAGACATACAAGTGACCTACTAGTGAACCACCCAGCAGTAATTGCAGCCATTCTTTCTACCGTCCATGATGAATCGACGTCAAGTTTTGGCTGTGTTTGTCGCGCGTTTTGGTCTGGCACTTGCGGTGACTTCATGGAAGACCGACAACAGAAGTCCCATGTATCTGAATTCATCGATGCTCCAATGATGCATGCCTCTGTTACAATGACATAATGCATAGTGTATGTGCATATTGGGTATATAAACATATGCTTCCCGATGGTTGGTTCTCCCAAACATGAACGACTGGATGCTTTAAAACAACTTATGATCTTCAGCTAGTCACTGTTTCATATCAATTCGATTCAGCACTAAATCACTAAATGATATCAAATCATACCTTCACCCTGTATTTCCCGGAGAAAAACAACATACTTGTGTGAACTATTCAATCTTTGCTAATTACACGGTATCATGATATAACCGAGCCAGCTACACATATCATTTCCCTAC
>VSDK01019377.1:24456-42008 GCA_009767595.1 Symbiodinium kawagutii | reverse complement strand
TCCCTACACTATTCTAAACAAACCAAATTGATTTTCTTCGGTGCAACAGCCACCATACCCAGCCGCTAGCGCTGCGCTTGGCGACCCTTTTTTTCGATGCCCTCAGGAAGCCTGGCTTGGGCACAGGTGATGCATGGCCCAGCAAGAAGTGACCCAGCAAGATGTGTTACTGCCAGTGAGGAGGGATCGGAAAGGACATCTTTTTCTTCTTTTAAGATTATATACTATAATGCATTTGTTTTTGAGTCCAGACTATAGTGTAAAAAATCATGTTGCAGAATTCATTCCTTTAGCTAAGTGGCAAAGTTCTCAGCTACCCCAGGAACAAATGTCTTCGAACTACGATAGTGCAATGACAGTGTCCACAAACACTGGGTACAGTATCCAAATGGTATGTCTGGAAGAGAAATCACATTCGGAACGGAAAATCCACGTGGCTGCGCCAGCCTTGAGGGCAGCGCGCTGTCGGCGCAAATCGTTTAAGCGAGCTTCCTCTGCCAAAGACAAAGTCCTAAGGACAAGAACGGGCAATGGGTGATATACATGGCATCTTTGCATTGCATGATGGAATGTAAATGTTTGGATATTTTTGGTTTCATTGCATCAGGGTTATTTGTATGAATGATTATATATATATATAGAAATGAAAATATGTATATCAAATGGATGCATTATTCACTAATGTACATTGATCTATACCATTTATACATGGTAAATATGTTCTATGCTTCAACTAAAAATATGGCCAAATGGTCAATGTATCGTTCATGATTCATGATCCTCACCTGAGAATGATGGGTCAACCGTTGAGATGTATAGTCTTATAGGTGTGTTTGATTAGCAGCCGTTGTTGGTTAATGATGGTTGTTACGCGGCTAGTGTTGGTGCCTGACGGTCAATTGACACTAATAAGGCAGCTACAGTAATCTTCAAAAATGAAAAACATATCTTATGATTTGCGTGTGCTTGATTATCACGCAAACTAGGACATTATCGACCACACATTACAACAACTATCAGTAGTTGATGATTCTTAACGCTCAACAGTCAACTTTCATTGAGGCCTTAGTCATGCACCAACAATTGTTGATCAAATTTTGGTTAGATGAATCGGACGTGGACTTGCCACAGCTAGGAATGGCTCATGGCTACGAGGTAGTCGTGCACTCTCTGCAGTAGGATGTTTTTCAATGTAGATCATCATATCTATAAACGACACATCAAGAGCTGGTAGTATAAACATATTCATTACTTTTGGCAAATCAGAATATCTCAAGCTTCGGACTTCGCTTAAGGACATGCTAGCTATGAAAGAAATGAAATTGACTTGATTCCTCTTACCTATAAGAGAAAACGTGCTCCTGATCTCCTGTATGTAAATGTGTCAATCTACATGTGTGTATATATCACATATGTGCATGTTCAATCATATAAAATACAATGATATAGCATATTCAAATGTAGACACACTAATCATGCAATACAAGTACATGACATTGTACAGCCGCTTGTGTACACATCAAACCTCAGTAGTCATCAACAGCACCGCACTCCAACGCCATTGTGGGCGCTCGCATCTGGGATTCCAAACCCCAAGCGCTCCAAACGATTCAGTAGCTCATCTTCCAGTCGTGCCAAGCGCAAATCCTGGAGGAACAAACCACTGGTAGCTGAGAAACCACCTCAGGTGGATTGCCAAGTTTGGGACTACCTCACATCATTCAAACAAATGAGAACTACCAAACAGGGTCTATCTTAGCATTGGTAGACCATGAGAAACGATGATTGGTAGAACTCTTCACAAATACTATCTTAGCACCAGAAACGAATGATTGGTCACGGACAAACGGTATCACAAGAAAATCATCCCGGTGGATGTACACAGCCACGCAAGGCTGCCAACCATTGGCTCAGGACGCCCCCATCCTCCAAGCGACGATCTTCGGATTCATCAATGTCTTTGGGCTCCTAAGTCACGACAAAGGCAGGAGTCAGCAAAAAAGCACAGCCATAAATGGCAAACGACACTCAGCCCTTCGCTACAAGCGACAATGGAATTCTCAGCTGGCAGAAACATCGATCACCGGGAGCAAAAACGGGTGAGTGCTGGTTCCCCAAACACCCAAATGTATTTCGCTGCTTCTGACCAATACCTGTCTGAGCCGTATTCAAACCTCTGTCATCTGCTGGTCTGGTGGGTTTAGAGTGCCCACCACAATGGAATTCCACAGGAAGGGTCTTGCAAACCTCCTTACATGATGTCTTGACCCAACCAACCACCATTGCCACTTTTGGAACATGAACTGGTCGATACTGGTCGACTGGTCATCACCCCTGTTCAAATGCTTCAACAACCAGTTGTAAATTCTAGATACTACACTTGCTCAGTGATCATTCAACATTTTGGCTGGCGGAAGATTGGTAGTCCACAATGCAATGCAACTATGAACTGGCATTTCTGTCTTAATATCTGGTGGTTCTAGATTACCCGACATCAAGCCACCAATCAAAATGAGGTCATCTAGCTGAATCTAGCTATGTGTTGCTGAATTGCTTGAGTCAGGCAGCTCATGGTTGTTCTTTATTATGCCACATGTTTTGCTGCCTTGACGTGCCTTGTTTTGGTGCAGTTTGCCCTGTAAGCCTCTGTAGTGAATATCAAGTAAATCACCATTGTTCGACACAACAATTCATCAGAACCATTCATCTCCTTGTGGATCTTCGACTGGTTCAACTGACGATTCTCCAACGAGAATTACCTAGTAACATCATTTTCCATTCATGGGCAAATCAAGAACGAGCTGATTCACCAATAGTTGGAACTACGGGTCGAACTTTCGACTTGGGCTGGTAAATCACTATCCATCAACTGCTGGCTCACCAAGGCTTGGTTAGTAAATCACTTTTGATTGCTGCTTCACTAGTAGTAATCCTATGTAATCCTATGTAACCCTATGTAACCCCATGCAACCCTATGTAACCCTATGTAATCTTTGGCAATCCTTGGTAATCCTTATCAACTAAAAGGGATTTTTTTTTACTACTATTCACTTCTATCTGTTGGTAATCCTTGTCCATTCAGCACCCAGGTCCCCCATAGCCACCCCGGTTGCATGGCGCTGCTGCACTCAGCCCTGCGCGTCAACCACCGTTACCTCCGGAACGGCGTCCGCTGGTGGATCCATGGCCTCGAGACATGGCTACCGTCCACGACAAGCTGTGGATGCGCAGGTGATCCAAGCAGTAATCCTTGATGATGGTGGTATAATGATGGCATAATAGTGAAATGATGATGATGATGATGATGATGGTGATGATGATGATGATAGCTGTTATAACCCTTGAATCCTGGAGAACCATCAGTGTGGCGGTATGATTATGATGTACCGTATAGTGGTATAATGATGGCAAAATGGTGATATAACAGTGGTATCATGATGATGTAATGGTGCATGGTGGTATAATTAAGCCAGCTGATGATATAATACGATGATGGATATGATCCTTGATGGTTGTGAAGGGGATGGTACTAGTATAATTACTGTACTCCAAATATGTAGATCCGAATAGTATATCTGTTCCAAGAATGGTATAACATTTTCTTCCAAACTGATAGTGACATACTAACATACCTATTTGGATGGATGATGATAGTGGTCTATCCAAATAATCAGTATATTTTGTTAGGTCATTTACATATGCATGGTCCAAAATGTATCCAAACAGTCAAGGCCGCGGCCAATGGTGGTGAGCCAATGTCACAACGTCCATCATAGGGGATGGCTACCAACAATGATACGGAAGATATTCAGAATGGTTCATGAACATCCGGTAGCGATGACTGATCAGGGTCCATGATGGTTGATGACAGCAAGTTGATGTTGGCTGATAGTGATTCCTAATGATTGATAGGGGGTTGACACCATCAGCACGGACAAATGGGTTCAACATGGTCAGTCTACCAAAATAGGTTTTGCAAGAGTTGCAACCACCACAGGTCAGCGATCATCAACAACAATAAGGATGGTGCACATCAAAGCAACCACAAGCAACAACAAACGAATGCATGGTATGAGCGAACAAAACCAAAAAAACAAACAACCTGGTATGTCTTCAAAAGCAGCAGGAATCCACTACCGAATCCATGAGAGATAACTATTCATTCACCACCTGCATAGAAGTATCCAGAAATTGCTGGCACTCAGCAGTGACCGGCAAATGCCCCCTGGCGACCGCCTCTTTTGAGTGTATTTTTTGCTCTTCGGGCCAGGAATATGAAACTGTACATAACCAACAACCTTAGCCATGTATAACAACAGCTTGATTCTATTGTTGGAATCATTTGGAATCCATGAGGTGGAAGATCTGCCTATGGACAATTGGAATTGCAAGCGTGAGGTCATAGGACTGATTAGACTCAGACTGGTTGTATATTAGACCTACTGCTGATGGACCAGAATGCTAAGCTGGATTTGGCCCTGCAACTGCATGAACAGTTTGTCGGCTGATATTCATCAACAAACCAGTTGGAACTTACCACAAATAGTCAGCAAACAAGAGACTTGGGCATCACATTTAAGAGAACTTCTGGCAGAGCAGCTACGAGTGTGTACCAAGCAAAAAAACGTCCATAGTCATCTAGCACGTAGCACATCACCGCAGGTAGGCCGCCTCACAGCTAAATGATCCTAAACGTAGACCAATCAATGACTGACGGGCAAGAAACCACCGTTCCATGGCAACCAAGGAGGATGTTCGCCAAGCCACCTCTGTGGGTGTCACTTCCGGTGGAAGGACCTTGGTGGAAACGCATTGGATCCTTGCGGTGTGGGCAAAACACATTGGTTTTATCCCCACGTCAAGGACTAGACCAACTGGATATTTTCACATCAATTATACATCGAAATAAAAAACACACGCAAGAATTGCTGTGTAATTGTGTCGTGTCTTCTTTTGTACAGGCTCATTCCCAAATCATCAAAGAACCTTGAACCTGATGTGAAGTTGACATCATGCTTGAAGTGGTGGAGGGTGACCCATTGGCACAACAAGGCAGACAACTCAGCAATCTCCGACAGCTGACAGCGCCATAGCAAATCAAGGCATGGGAAGCAAGCTGGGACAGCAATCTTCCCATGGCAATATTTCTTCGATCTGATTCTGTCACTGGTAATCGCACGTTTTCCGAGTTCTTCAAGTCATTAGCGCGGATCACATGCTCACAATGTGCAGCAGCAAGCTGCCGCTAATCTGAAATACCTGTCCGTAAGAGCTTCTAATTCTCTTGCAAGCTTTGAAAACCCTGGAGAGTTTGGCCGACTTCTCAAAGGCAATTCTCTGCTGCTGCGTGCCACGTGAAAGGCATGGATTCTTTTCAGCTGGATTGTCATCCCAAAGCGTAAATGGGGTTCCGTCATTGTTGGAAACCCAAGGGGTCACTGGACTCGCTTGAGCTAGAATGGCGAATATATTTCTGTTGTGGATATGAATCGTCACCTCAAGGGCAAAATGATGGTTGAAATACCACCCTCGTTGAGGATAATCAAGGATCTAGCCGTTGCTTTGAGCTCATCAATCTCGCTGGTATGGTCTGTTCTTTTGGATTGTCTTCTCCTTGGGATTGCATTTTTGACTGTCAGCAGTGGTGCTGTCTGCAGAATAAGTCTCAACCATCTGGCATGAAAAGTTGCCATCAAGCTTTTTTCAATTCATCCCTGCCAGAATTGCAGCAGAAATATCCTGGAATTTCTGTGAACCACAGCCGCCACAGCCCCAATTCCTCAGCCACAGTCACCCAGTCCCACCCTGATTCTGAGCTTCATCTCTGGATATCAGCGCTGATCTGGGCATGGCTGTTAACTTGTGTACAAAGGCAGCTTTCCAAACAAAGTCTCCAGCAAGGTCACATACATCACAGTTGGTCCCAAAGCCAAGTCAGAAGTGCGCTGCTTGGATGAACAATGCCAAGGGCACTGACTCTTAGATTTGGAGTCTCATCCATGTCGTACAATTGCGGCGCCCCCAGAACGGCAAAGCACCAGCTTTCAAGAGCACACGGTCAGCCCAGTGACACTGCGCCTCTGTATTCTTACCACAGCTCAAGGGGGGACATCATGATAAATCCCAGTTTGAACAGTATTCCTCCTTCTTCTCGCAACTTGAAGAGCCAATCGCCCTGTCGTTGACTTCAAGCTCATCTCCCGATTTGATCACCTAGTGGTTTGGGAGACTCACATTTTGTTGCTGACGTTCTGCAACTCCAGGTGCCAGTTCGTACTCGGCGTCTCCTGAATGCATCTTTGGGCGCCTGTGACTAGGACAGCCTGTACTTTCTGTTTTGACAGTTCTGTGGTTCTGGATCAAGAGGGTGTATGTATTGAAATCAAGAATGATCATAATATGCTCTGTGATCCCCGCCATGTTTTGACAAAAGCCCATCGAATTATACAGGTTTGAACATATTTGAATATGAAGCATCCATCTGCACACACCACCAAACACGGACAACAATCAGCGAACCCACCTACAGCACGTACCTACCAACCATTCCCAAGCAGCACACAACATGACACGCTTCCAACATGGCACACATGAGGCATCACTGTGATTCTGCAGTCCATCCCGTGCTTGCCACTGCGCTCCTTCACTCTTGGGCATCTCTCGCTGCTCTGCCTCTTTGGCGCGCTTGTCTTTGAAGTAGCCTCAGTGCCGATCCAAACGAATACTCTTAGAATCTTCTGACGCTGAAATCCTTTTGCTGGAGTTCAATTGTGTTCCAACCATTCGTGCCATTCGGGTTTGTGTGATCAACTCTGTGCCATACAGGCTCCGGCATCCACTTAAGTCTATATTTAGAGTCAGAATCTCTGTAAATGCGCGTAATTTTAGAGGTGAACTCAGCAGTCAGTTTCACTCGGGACACCCGCAGCAACTTGGCAAATTTTGGCTCTACAACCAGCATGGCTTTGCCGGGCCACGGCTGCGTTGGATCTCTTGCCTGACCCAATCCTCAAGGCTGGAGCAGGAGCGGTAGCAGGGCTGTAGCTATGGGTATTCCCAACCATCAACCCGTTTGAGCCACAATTAACATACATCAAGAAGCATCAACAATGGTGAGCAATGGTGGACTCCGTGTTATTCCAAACATGTTGGGGAAAGTATTCCTTTGAGTGCTTCATTGGTCTTGAAGCCCTGGGGTTGTGTAAGCACCAGGTGCAGTTTAGTCATGGGCATCTAATTTGTAAGTTTGAAATTCGGAGGTGCTCGAGGTAGTCCAAACTTTCCACAGTATGTAAGCCTACATTGAAATGTTGTTCTTTGGAGCGGCAGTGCCCAAAAAATAACCATCCAAATCAAACAGTCCAAAACTGGTCCTTGACGTCCGAAAAGAGACAATCCTACGATCTTGAATCTTCACCAGGAATCAACACCCAGTCTTGGATGTTCACTCACATCGACAGGTGCTCAAGGTAAGAAGTTGTCATCAAGAACTCTCGACACATACATCTTTGGCTTTCATTGCACTAAATAGCTTAGTTCATCACCATAACTACTGATCAATTTATATAGTGACTGCAGGGCAAATTCTTGTCCAGTGAATCCTCCAGCAGCACAACACACATTAGAACAACCAAAATCCAGTGAGGATCCCAGCACGAACAGCATCATCTTTTTCTTGGATGCTTCACCTTAGTTCTTCCCAATCTTGGAAGTGGAATCCTTTTCCCCCAAACCGCTCCCCCGTTGATGGCTGCCATTTCCTTCGAAACTCCAGGATTTCCGGGAGGGTCCGGCACAGGAGGATTACGTGATGGCAAGCTTCCGGCTGGCAAGGAATGGCTGCCATCATGACGACCACGGCCAAGCCCACCACGTGCTCCAAAACTGAGCGCAAATGAAGCAGTTCACGGCACAACCAGAGAGGTCATCAGATTGATCGCTTGAAGTGATACTTTTGGGAAGTATTTGTCTCTCAATGTGCATCTCTATGCATCAAATTCGATATATCTATACTTCACGCACCGTTTTCTGCATTTATGATTTGATAGTAATTAAGCATCATACCTTAGTGAGATGCATTTAATAGCCCAAACTATCAATGCGGTATTCCTAGCCACATGTAATAGCCTCAACCAGGGAAGGTCACTATAGTCGCAACGAGCAGTGACACCCGCAGCTGAAATGATCACCCTATACTATCCACTGCTGTCTCGAAAACAACCTCTGGCCAGGTGATCATCGTATGAACAAACACAAAATTGTTTGGTCTTGCTACATAGCAAACAGCTGCTGTTGGGATGGAGTCAAGACAAGAATCTGCTTTGGATCCTCACTAAACAACTAGTCTTTGCACCTGTCAGGCTTAATCCGAGAGTATCCGGAAAGCAAGAAGAGCATGATCAAAAGATATCAAAAGCACAACCACAAGAAGAAATCCATCAGACCCAATCAACACACATATTTTACATCCCAAGAATTGGATATGCTATGCTGATGCATGGTGTGTACTGCACCCCACAGTACAGAACCACGTGTCCACAACCAGAGTCCCCCGCCTACGGCAGCAAAAATCACATATCTGCCAGCTCCTTGTTGCATCACCTCACTGCCATGTTGATTTCGGCTATGTCTTGGGATTGCAGAAATAGAACGACAAAACAACAAGCCACTTACACGAGTAAACGAACAGAAAATCGAGTGCCAGTGCAGACCATACTTGTTGGGGGTATGCCATGACTGCCATCTTCGGATACTGGAGTTGCTGTTAAACTTGTCTTTCTGCCGATGAATATCTGCACATTTGAGCAGGATCAATTGTTTGTTTAGAGTCACACTTTTTGCAGTTTGAGAATGGACTACAAGTATCACACTCTCTGAGTAGGACAATCAGCTGGATTCCAAGCTGAAAAGAGACATGCAATGGAACCACTCTGAACCAAGTTCAAATTCCCATGTCCATCACTCATTCTTGCGCCTGTCAATGGTTTCATGGTTGCCTTGATTTGAAGAAACTCATGGCATGATCAAGTTTACTTGACAGAGAAGGCACAGGCTTACTACATGTGATATACTTTGTTACAGAGATTGGAGCGATTCTCCCGTTCAAACAATGTTTGCCTTTGATTGCGGAAACCATCAGATGTCACACTTCGGAGGGTATCAGCTATGAGTTCCTGGAGAATATCCGGCAACGATTCAGCATGGACTTCCCAACCGCCGTCCCTCTGAGGTGACCATTGTGAACCATTTGAGGCCGGTCCATTGTGCATTTCCAAGGACTTGTTCACTTGCTTAACACATATTCAGAGAATCTTCATGCTACCCACCATTCACAGCCATTTCGTTGATCCCTGCTGTTTGACACTACCAGTGTTCTTCAGCAAAAATACCTACCTGTAGAATCTGCCATTTGTTTGATACTACCATTAATTTGATACGATTTTTGTCAATCTGTACATACGTGAATATAATAGATATACATATATGCATAATTCATGCGGTTCACTATACATCATACATCTTTTTCCATATGCATTTGCACAGTACCTGCCATTCACTCCCTTGATCCCCAGCATGGTCTGTTTCATTCCTGGCAGCAAGACACCAAGTCCGCGGTTCCAGTAGCGGTATCCATCACAGATCCCAGTCGTCCTGCCACCGTTGGAAGCTACGGATGTGAGACTTGTGATAGTCAGAAACCCTGGGAAGCTTTGGGAAAAAATTGGGAAGCCATAGGAATCCGTGGGAAACCATAGGGGAATTGGAAAACCACAATATTTTCCAACCATGTTTTACAAAGAGCATATGAGTTGAAGAGACTGTGCCAATTTCTGAGTTGACTGGTTTCGTTTTCAAAGAGCAAAAGAATCAAAACTGCCTTGAAAGCATGGGCTGTGTTAATGTAGAGGTTTCTTCATGAACAAAGTTGCTCACAACACTTGCGTTTTCATTTTTTCAGCATCGTTTCAGTCCCTATGTTCAAAGTAATGACTTGGTTTTTCAGTATATTAGTTCCTCCAAGAATATCCAAAAAATGGTGTACCCCAATTAAATCTGATAAAAGCTGGTGTTTTCCCGACCCTACTTGCCATGAACTCAGATACTTAGTAGGTCCTAGCAGATGCCACCATGGACGGCACATCGCCTTTAAGGGGTCCTTGCTGCACGTCTTCCACACTGGCTTCCCGATACAACCATGGAGCCCAGGAGGCAAGCTGCTCACTCATCACGAAGATCATGACCTCAGACACGATTTTCACTGAATACCACTCTTAAGGACATGACTTTGGCATGATAACACTGGTATGTACGCGGGTCAAAGGCATAAACGTGCAGAACATGTGTCAAGGGTGCAAAGGCACAGCCACACATTTACACACACACACACATATATATATATATATACAATGAAATATACAAATATAATATTAAATATATAGTGTATATACTATGTATAGATAGATTATATATGCATAAGTACATTATGCACAAGGCATGCTCATGCAATTGTACTGATCAAAACGATATGATATAAGCCAACAATATGCAGTACCAGTATCTCCAAATATCATTAAATATCTCTAAGTGCATATACATGAGTGAATTTATTGCATGCATAATTTCTTGCATATATTTCATAGTGCGAAATATAGGCAGCTAGGGATGTCAACAGTTTGGGTCTCCAGGCCTTCCAGTAAATACGCATCACTGGCAAACATTTTTCCACAGATCGCTACAAAAATGCGGCACCAGTGTGCATACATATAGTCACAAATAGGAATGATACTGATCTGGTCCATGTGTCACGTGCATTGTTCTTTGTAGGAGGCTTATAACTTCATAAAGTAATGTTAGCATTAAAACAATGTCTAGAATGTGCATACATGTACCGGTTGGTGGTTTCAACCCCAAGGAAAAGTCGGAAAAGTATTAGTCAACCAACCCCATTTGTCAATCATTACCAGGGAAAGTAGAAAATTTCAACCAAACCACTAACCAGATGTCCGTGCTGGCTGTGGCCAAGAGACATTGGTGACAATGGACATCGCGGCAATCAGGTGCAACACACTCCTCCAAATTCCTGAAAGCAATCAACATGGCAAGGCGACTCTGCCAGTTGTTCAACTGACACAGACGCACACACACACACACACCTTGGCGCAGGAGAGGCTTGCCCCTGTCATAGATCAGAGAGCATGAAAAAGTCAAAAAGGATCTACTTACTTTGGTACCGGACTTCATCAACAAAAAACTGGGCATCGTTGACACTTGTGATTCGTGATAAGCGTGAAAGCCTCAAATGACATTAAATGACATGCGAGCGCTCACATGGTCACGAGAATGAAGACGCAACCGCTCCTGGTGGTCATTTGGATGTATCCCATGGTACTAGCTAGAGCAACAAACATGATGTTTACATCTATTGAAATAGTAGTAGCACATTGAACATTGGTTGTTAATGCATCCGTATATGTCCATATAGGTACCCCTGAGGCTTCCCCAAGAAAAGGATTTGCTGAACTGGGTTGAACTAGCATTTTTTGAGGACACGCACTGCGGTCACGTGATACCACCAGTGTTTTTTGTTGGTATGTGGACAGTCCCGGGAAAGGTGATCGGCTGAGAGGCCAATGGAGTTCATCCGGCGAGACATAGGTCGTTGATACACCAGAATCAGCTTGAAGGTGTCGGACTTCAGTTCGACCAGGTTACCTCGCTTGGTGCCGCAGCTTGCACCAGGGCAATTCTTTTGCGGCACTCCCAAACGTATGGACTGATCATGGGGATGCTGCTGGTGCGCTCAGCAGTTCTCGCAGTGAACATCACAGGGATGGGATACATGATAATTATATGCGTACATCATGATGATATCGACTGGAAACAAACACCAGCCGCCGCCAAACGGCATTAAAGAGTCATCCGACATCCCATCATATCCACTTAGTAGCTACCGGCTACAACAGGCAAAACATCACTCCGAAACAAGCAGTGTCAGCCAGCAATTGACCAACACTAGCTACTTGATCCCAGCAATTCACAAGCATTCTTTCTGAAAGAAACAGCTGTTCCACCACTGATGATGTTGGCGCCCCAGTCTCAATTCGCTGAGGCGCTGAGCACCGACATGGCAGCCGCCAAGGGAAAGGCTGAAGCAAAGAGGGTGACGTAGCCGAACTCGATGACCTTGGGCCATGGATGGCCATGGCAGTCACTGGAATCTCATGATGACCAACGTGAGTCAGTGACTGGTTGATGATGACCTGGATCTCGGCGTAAGGCGCTGCCATCAAGGGTAACTGCCAACGAATCTTTGCTTGATCAACAGGCAGGTGTACCAAAGATTAGTTGGCCATCAAGGGTACCATGCCATCAAGGGTATCAACATGCAGGTGTACCAAAAAAGCCGGTGGTATGACGCATGACTCATTCTGACTCGCTTTCTCATGCTTTCTCTAAATCTTTTTCTTTATCATACATGGTCTCCTACTCAGCTGGCATCGGCTTGAACACAACTGAGGGAACATACTTCTTACTGGCGGGACACCTGCTGTGGTAGCACCCTCCGCACCTATGCACACCAATGCAACAAAAGTACAGTGTGGTATTGACATCTCTCTACCGTTAAAGTCCAACAAGAAATTCTCCGCTTATCAGCTGAAGACGACTTTATCTTGAGACTTCCTTCCCGTAGCCAATGGGCCAACCTCCGAACCTGCAACCAGGTGGCCATTTCAAGAAAATCATCAAACCTGGGCAGTTTTGCTTTGCTCCCAGAAAAGGCTGGAGAATTCTTAAAAATAGGGGATTCCCAAATCATCCCCAAAATAATCTGTTTTAGATGATCAACGGTTGATTTTAAGAGTCCCGTATTTTGAGAAACTACCATTTGGCTAATGAATTGGGCAACGTTCCTGTAGCTGTTCCCAGTCTTGGCACGTCTTGACAACATGTTCGCGCAGCGCGCAAATCTATGAACTCATCCGTTTGATACGGGGCGGTAGGACTCCTTGGTGGCATTCAACCTGAATAACGCACCATCAGGTCTTCACTGTTGCATAGTTGGAGGTGCTCAATCGGACAAGTGCTAAGCACTTTCAGAAATGTAGCAGCTTTCCAATGTTAATCTGAAGTCCCCAGTCATGCTTCAAGGGACAAATCGGACAGATTCATCCCCACACTCCAGCATTACTCCAGTGATCATCCCATGGGTGGCATGTGTATCAATGCTGTTGGGACAGCTGTGTCGATGTTGGCCACGGTCCAACCACGGCTAGCGACTGCTCGTAGTGGGGCTGCTCCAAAACTTCCAAGGCTTCCAAGAAGTGTGCCTGGTCCGACCTGCCCAGCGTTGTTTGTTTCGTTGGCCCGCTGGAGAGATCTATAACCACCCAGGCGTACAGGGGTTGATGTCCACCGTAACCACCTACGGCAAATGACAGTGACCTTCGACTTGCGATGGTTTAATCACATAGATCTCCCACTAATTACACATGTTTATCCGTGCATGAAGAAACGTATGTACCTCAGTGATCAATAAATCGTTTGAAGGCAAGGAATCTTGGCACTGCCCAACGCATTGCTATCTTCAGACTGCAGTGGCAACCATCATCAGCTATCCTTCAACACTCACACCGTTTCAAAATAATCATCCTTTCCAGCGAAAACAAGCTCTAAGAAAATCATCGCCTCAAAGATCAACCTGACATCCAAAATGAGCAGATTTGGTGGTTCCTTAAAATGGGGGGTACCCCAAAATTATCCAATCCAACATGAATTGTTTGTAGTGATAAACCAACTACAAACTATTTTTTGGGTTCCCAATTCACAGAAACTCCCATTTGGTGAGACAGCATGAGAAACTAAAAAAACGGGTCCTCTACAAGCTCGACGGACTTTCTGAGCACCTTTTTTGCAACGCAGTACTTGGATCACATTGTGTCAGCTTGCGCAGTGACAGCTTGCCACGGTAGGCGCAACACCAGAGTGCCGGGGATGGTCTCAAATGACGTGAAATCGTTGCGTCAAAACCGATCCAATCATGGCGATTGAGGGCATAATATCCTACCAGTCATGTGAAAACAACATTAAAACCCGTGATCTATGGTCAAAGATTAAAACACCATAATACATCTAAAGCATTAACATGTTTGGATCAGCTGCCTGTCACGCCCGTAGGTAGGAACCAAACGATATTGCTGAACTTGTTGGCAATCAACCCCTGTAGTTTTTGGGAGGTTGTGTTCCTGTTGCTTCTTCACAACTTTGCCACCACTATCATTGCTTGTTGCTTGCGCATTATGTTAGGGACAATTGGTGCCTATCACTCACTTACACTGACTCATATTGCACATTCATTGACCAATGGACCGTCCACCAATTTGGACCACCCTTCCGAAGCTTTTTTCTACATCGAATTCGCTGGGCAGTTTGGAGTGGGCAGGTGCCAGCGATGCAAATGGGGATGGTTCGAGGCTGTATCAATCTATGCTATCGGATTTCAAGGTTTAAATAAAATGATGACTGTATGCCATGAATATATTTCCTTTAGATATATATATGTACAGAACGTACCAGTTAATAATTGCAAATGAGGGATATGAAACATGATGAGACACAAAATTCAAAACATTTCATCAAACGAAAAATAATGTTCAGCATTGGTCGGTTACATTATGAGATGGTTTGTGTATCCCAAGCAAGATGCCCGTAAGGAGAGAACAATCATTCAAAGAGAAAGAACATCTGAACACATTTGGCCATTTTAAATCAACCACATCAACAATATTCCTTGGCGATGCAAGTCATCTCATGCATCCTAATCGTTATAGGAGTGCTTCTCAGAGTAGCAACCGTAGCAACCCGTGCAAATCCAGGTATCTTATGGTTCTGTCTCACAGCTCAGGTCTCAAGGTACAGCATAGCATTGCCACAAACATATCTAACGAGCAACAAGTAAGTACTGGTCTAACCACCAGTACTACCAACAGGCACTACTTGCGGTATTACCATTAGTTGTGGTACTACTACGAAAAAACCCTGGTATTACCACTAGTACTACTCTTTGAACAAGCATGGTCTTGACATGGACATGACCCGTGGTTCATCACCGGTGCAGCACAGCCAACCGACGTCCCCGAATCATCCACTGGGCGCCCACGTTCCCCGCCGAGCTTCTCTGTAGTGCATCTCTTGCGATGCACCGAACGGTGCCAGGGGTTACGAGCCCCGAAGCAGCATTGAAAAGTTGAGAATCAATTTGGAGGGCCACGACATGAATATGAAAACGACTATTTAAAGTCAAGACTTTCAAGTAGCAGCTTCAAACTTGAGTTGGACATGTTGAATGTGAACAAGCATCGTTTTTTTTCACACACGGAGGGGTGGAAAGTCTCGAAGAAATCACCTGACTGGCTGAGACAAGTCCAATCTCTGCATGCTCAATTTTTGCTTCTTGCTATACAACTAACTACAAGGTCGCGCAGCAACAAATTCCTGTGCCTCCTTCTCTTTTTGAGGTGGAGGACATCTGACATGCACAAAGCCTGTGACTGAACAGGTCCTTTCCCTGTCATCTTTCACAAAGGGCGCCGCATCCATCGACCTGAAACTGAAACCGCTCAAGTCTACCAACACAAAATGGGACGACATCAGTCGACTATCATTGTTTGAAAGGGATATAATAGTGACCAACTACTGATGTGTTGATCAGAATTTGGGGCTTTCGCGTTGAACCAGATCAAAGCCATCAACTGTCTCATGCTCATTGTCCCGATATTGCCAACACGGGCCCGGCAACAAAAGGTTTTCACTTTTCCGCTGCGTTCGCAGTTCAAAGCCATCAAATGCACTAAAATACGTTGATGTTGACATCGACATATAATTATCACGACATGCCATCTTATCATAATATGTGTGCCGCTGGCCTTTGACACAATTTAGGAGCAACGAGTGCAGATCAAGGCACTGGGTCTCAAAAGGTCACATTCAATCGTCATCGTCGTCATCGTCGTCATCGTCATCGTCATCCTCCAGGTCCAATTTGATGCGCGCCCAGAGCGGGGAATGGTCAGCGTAGCCGCACTCTCGAGAGATACCGTTGTTGGGTGGAAAGCCAGGCCAGCAAGTCCGATCACCCACGATCTCGTAGGATTCCACCTCTGCGCGTCCGTTGTCCATGGGATTTGTTTGGATTTGTAATTTGAACCAAAGCCAATCGACCACTTCAGAAAACTATACAAGTATGTCATTACCGTCAACGGGAGAGTGGACAACAGAGGGAAAACATCTGGCTATGCTGTTTGTTGCTTTGGCTCGTTCCACCAGAATCAACTGCGCCACATTGGAGATGACCACATTAGACATGACAAGAGCTTTACATAGCTCGTCTTGGCCGCCAATCCTCCCCAGGACCCTTGCCTCTCCCACTTTCAGCGGACCTTTCCTGCAGTAACCAGAGGCCGACGGGCAGAAGCACACCAGCATAGATCCATATTGATCAATCGTGCTGACAACAGGAGCGACCACTACAACCACCAGCGCAACCACCATACAGAAGACTCAAAGGAGCCTGCAAATGCCTCTGATAATTGTCATGCTGACATGTGGCAAGTAAAATGGACAAGTCGGAGGTGAACAGATTCTAACAGAATCGGAGCAAAAACAGACTCGCCGAGAAAACAAGCGACACCGTAATCAAACTTTGTTGTTGACTTAACAACTTGGCATCTACCAACACATTGACCATTCCATTGTCAGCCAGTATCAGTCATTTACCAGAATGAACCATCATAAGATGTACAGTATACATTCATTACATTCTCATTTTACCATCAGAAACCATAACTGGTGGTGGGTGGTTTCAATCCCCATGAACCAACCATTTCTCAATCATTACAAGGAAAAATAAAAAACATGTTAAACCACCAACCAAAGAATGAACCATCACGTTATCTACACTCTCCCATGCAGCCATGACGAGACCAGGCGCTGGATGAAGATGAAGTCAATGTCATGCTTGGCAGCCAAGCCCCTGAGTCGCGACGAAATGTCCACATCTGGGGCGGGTGATCCATGGCAACCCCAGGGTTTCTGAACGATTCCTTACAGGAGCTACGGGAAAACACTAGAGGTGATGATGGATCATACCCAAAACAGGGCTTTTCTGCGGATCATCCATCACACCTTGTGACTGATGAATGATTTGGGGTTGTCCATGCTTAAGACAAGCCGAAGAGTTTATGCAAACCCTTATCAAAGGAAGTTTCGATACGAAAGTTCCGTGTTACGAAAGTTCACAACTAATGCATTAGATATGTAATGCAATTGATGGCTAATGCAACTGATGGCTAATGCAAGCGATGTCTAGAGCAACAGATGTTAAGCAAGAGATGTCTGAAGCAAGAGATGTCTGAAGCAAGAGATGTCTAGAGCGAGAGATGTCTGAAGCAAGAGATGTCTAAAGCAAGAGATGTCAAGAGCAAGAGATGTCTGAAGCAAGAGATGTCAAGAGCAAGAGATGTCTGAAGCAAGAGATGTCTGAAGCAAGAGATGTC
>VSDK01019377.1:0-18195 GCA_009767595.1 Symbiodinium kawagutii | reverse complement strand
TTTGTGTGGTGGCTTTGTTGGTGGTTTTGTGTTGGTGGTTTTGTGTTGGTGGTTTTGTGTTGGTGGTGGTTTTGTGTGGTGGCTTTGTTGGTGGTTTTGTGTTGGTGGTTTTGCGTTGGTGGTTTTGTGTTGGTGGCTTTGTGTGGTGGTCTTGTTTTGCTGGTTTTGTGCTGGTGGTTTTGTGTGGTGGCTTTGTCGCGCAACAGGAAGCCCAATTTTTTGAAAGAACAACAAACTATAGGCACTTTTGCCTCTGAATTATAGGCCACCGTTTTCTTTGACCCTATAGTGCTTGACCTTGGGAAACTTCCGCCCCCGGCTTGCCCGGGTACTACTGGTACTGTTACTTATAATCATTGATCCAAATGACCACCAATCTGGGGCGGTATGTGTGAGTAGCTCCCTTTTATGCGGACAAATGATTGCTTTGCCTGTTAGCCACACGGGCCAATAGGAGACTATACCCTTTTTTCGGCCTTGTTGCCGAGTTGTATCAACATGTCTCCAAAAACCCTGCAACCAACTTATGAATAAGGTGCATAAACTGCTTATAATTTATAAACTGCTTGTATTCATGAATAACGTACAGCACTTGTTACAACCACCTTATAACTTATACGCAGCTTATATTTGAATGGCCCCACTACCTGCCCGAACTTTGTGGGGATTCCTGTCCCAGTTTGGATACGGCCTGGTGAAGTCACGCTATGATCAACCGGGGATGGGTTGCGGTTGATGAGCCCCAGGGCGAACCACCGGCCCCTGGGTCCCGGGTGCGCCACGGTGCCAGTCCCAACCAGTGCGATACTCAAGTTCACCTCGTACGCCCCGCCAGTCCAAGGTATTGAAATCACCCAAGAAGATCCTCAGGGTTGGTGCCAGCGGTCGTATGCTCAGAGATATCAAGTGTAGATGTTGGTCAAATGTCAGGGATGTTGAGAATGCTTGATACAGGAATCATAATAGACTGTCGACCTCAAGTGCTAGATTGTTGCAAGTAATCTCATGTAATCTCAGTGCAATCACTCGGAACAACTACTAGAGTCCTCATCACGTTTAACTAATCAAGTGATCAATACGCACGAAACAAACATCAGCAAAGCCAACAGATGTCAATAGGATAGTCAATGGCTGGAGAATAATGTCTTCTGATCCCCAACAAGATGAGGTATTGATTTGTTGAGAAGGTACTCTGTCAAGGTTCGATGGAGCATTGTAAGTCTCAGAGCAGACCTTCATTTCTTCAGCGGCGATTGTGATAGATTCCTTGGCAAATCTCACCTAAGCTGCCGAGATGAAGAAGCGCTCCCACGGCAGAGCTCAAGCAAAAGAGTTAAATTAAGTACATGTTTGGGGGGTACCCGTATGGCTTAAGAAATCATCATCTATCTCACTCCACCCCATCCGAGGGTGAGGCTCGAGGCTTGAGTGCCCGAATGTCTCATCAATCTGTGTGGATCGAGACGAATGGCATGTCCGGGTCAGAGATGAAGTAAGAGCAGGTATCCAGGTCAAACCAGGGAGGACCCCGGAACATGAACACAGCATGAGACTTCTATTGAACACTTGTTTTTCTGGTGAGCTCTGGTGGCCGTAGCAATGAAGGATCTGCATGTGTACAATGTACATCCACGATAGTTTCCAAAGTCGTGTTTTATTTTTGATTCGTATACATATATATATATATATATTATATATAAATTCTTATCAGTTCTTATCCCAACTCATCCATACAACCAGCACTCGCTACTCAGCCAGTGACGTTGTTGCCCTGCTGGATCGGATGGAGGCCCCAGACGCAGAACTTGGCCTTGCCCTTGAAGATCATGGCGCCGCAAACCCCGCGAGAGCCCGGGACTTCCAATTCTTTGGACCAAGCATGGCCTTGATCCCGGTGCTGATCCCGCTGGTGGCATTTGAACCATGGGAAACCACGGGGAAACCACGGGGAAACCACGGGAAACCATGGGAAACAACCATGGGAAGCCATGGGAAACGATGGGAAGCCATGGGCAAGTACAAGATTTGACTGTAACAACTGCGGATAGACCCAATAGAGCTATAATAAACAACCAGATAGACGAGTATCAAAGTATCACTTACACATCCTTCATCTACTGGTGACCAGTTGTCTACTGCAACATCCCCACCCCACTGGTCTTGGGTTACCCAACAAGTGTCATTTGGAGATTCAAACTCAGGTATCAAACTAACATCACAGATCCGATTTATTCCGATTTCAGAATCCTTAAGCTGACTTAAATCAGTAGCAATGTTCACCACAAAATGACGCACTTTGGTTGCATGGCCTTGCGTATTCCGTGAGGATTCGCAAGCATGTGAAGTCACACCAAAGTGATGAGCAGAAAACACACTTAGACTTAAACAAATCTTCCTTAACTTACCCTGCTTAATCTTCGTTTTTCTTCCCCAACTGATCCCACAAATCCACCCGCCTGACCAGTTTCTGTTTTCAAAGTCCCAGGCTTTTTGGTGGATCCAAACGGATCCACTACACCACCACTGAGCTCCAGACCCCAATCGGAGTCGTGAAAGTTGTATCCGCACCAATCGTGCTTCTGCCTCCAGGTGTTGATGGATGTGTAGCCCGAGGCTTCTGCGATGTCGCCCAGCTTGTTGTTGGTCTCCTGCAGATTGGCGATGTCGATGTCGTGTGACTTCAGCATATCGCCTCGGCGCAGGCAACTGCTACGAAGCCAAAAGAAGGCACACAGGTTTAACGTTGGCGACTGATGGTCGTTATGGATATAAGCACCCAACCAAAAGGATCCAAAGGATTTAGGTTCACATCTCAACTGAACAGCTTGGGTACGGGGTATTCATCCACAGGCAAACATGTGATGAACAACGAAATGGTGATGGTTGGCGCGAATGACGGTCGATGATGCTGAAAATGGTGAATGAGGTTGTCCATAAATCTCCTACCGACCGTCAGCGAACAGCCAGCGAATCGATCACACACTCGTTTTGGCGGTTGAGTCAGTGTTACAAACACAAGTGGTTAGGTTTCTGCATGGCTCTACCAGTTTGGCACTGAAGTGTCCTAGGGTGTGTTAAACCCACATCTTTGCACAGCTTGTCCAGCTACTGATTCCTAATGCTTCATCCCTAACAATGCTCACATGACCAGCCACTCATGGCATCAAATCGGGTGTTGCCAAAGAAGACGTTCCAGGACCTAACAGCCACACGTCGGGTGCAGGTTGGAGGATGCCAAAGGCTGTGCGAAATCGTTGGTTTCCCAAGCCAAACGACCTCAACTTAAGATGGTATGTGTGGGGGTGCATCATTTACCCTCACGTGTGGCTCAGAGTTGGGGTACCGGTACTGCGAACCATGCAAAGAGGATCCGCAAAATTGAGTGATTTCCGTGGAGAGTGGCTAAGCCGCACTGCTTTTACTCACTGAGAGAGGGCCACCATGGGCAAACCATTTCTTAGAAAGCAAGCCGAATCGTTTATCCAAAAATAAACAAGCAAGCCGAATCGTTGATCCAAAAATATACGAGCAGGAAACATAATCCTGGTCAACCCTACCAAATGGTTTGCTGGTCACATCCAGCTCTCAAACCAGCGAGCATCACCCCAACCACTGGGGAACCACCATCACGCGCCTATCAAACAGCATACTCTCTGGGGAAGGCAAAAACGGTCATGGCCTCACCACTGTCAAAATTTTACAAATGGCTGTTTCTCAAAATAGGAGTCCCCTAAATCATCCATTATTTGTCATCAATAGTAATAAACTAAGATAAACCAATCATTTTTTGGGGTACCCCTATGGTTTGAGAACCCACCAACTAGTGGTTGGATGGTGCTTACTGTAGTGGCTCATGTTGGTTAATAGCGCACTATTCATGGTTAATCTCTGGGAATAGTTGTTGAATAGTGGCATCCATCGGTCCATCGAGGAACATGATGTTCAAATGCGAGGGAGTCCTACCGGTCCCACCGGTGAAGGACGTTGTGGGTCCCGTGGTGGTCTTCTCTGTGGATGCCGTGGTGGTGGGCTCGGTACTCTCCGTGACACCCGTGGTGGTGGTGGAGGTACGATCACGGCACTCCTGCAGCCGGTGCCGAGCGGAACTTACTTAGGTGCTGAGAAATGCTGAGAAGGTAGCTGACAAGGGAAGAAGATGGAAGAACTGTGACTTGTTTTGAAATCAAGTCACGGTACTCCATGAAACTACTACATGAAAGCAGCAGGAAACAATATGAAGTCCCTGCAGAAATGTAGCATGTACCGCGGTACGAGTAGCGCCATTGATCAATCGGCCATGCATCAACTACGGCATGCTAATCTCAAATCTGATCTCTGTTTGAGCAGTCGGAACCCCATACAGTAATGGCGTCATAAACAACCAAAGTCAGTTGTTGGATTGGCATTTCCTAGTTTACAAAGGGAACACTTATAGTAACATAGTGGGATGCTATGAGCCCATATTTCCTGTAGCTCATCTTATACAGTTGGGTGAATATTCACCATCCGATACCATCCGCTTGTACAACGTTTAAAAACCTGTTCGAGGCAAGAACAAAAATCATCTGGCAGTTGATGCCAGCATCAATCACTCCTGAAAATAGCGCAGTTTCACCGCTCGTATCTGCTTGGTGGTCCCAAAAACCATTCAACCAATCCATCCATCCCAAGACTTTAAAACCATCCACACACACAGAAGTCTCACGTTGAGCAGCAAATTCCAAGTCGTTGACATCACCACGACGTGTGGGCAACCCAAATCATGCCATTTTGGCCTCTCCTGAGCCTCTTCTGGAGAGGTGGTCGATCGCCTCGAACATCTTTGCCGTGTTGTGGACCAACCTCAGGTTGTCGATAGCAGAGCATGGTGATGTGCATTGCCTACCCATTTGGTCGTAAGCAATTTCTGAGAAGCCACAACGACATGAACGGGGAAACCTAACTGAGATTGTTTGTCAATGTGGAACCCTCTGGTTAATCAAATATAGCACCGAAAAATTCAAATTATTGATGGTTTCCCAGGCTTTCTCTGAAAAAAAACAAGTTGATTGTCCATTGCTATGTTACCTGGTTGGTGGTTTCAACCCCCATGAAAAATATTAGTCAACCAACCACCCATTTGTGAATAAATTTGGGAAAAAAACAATTGTTTGAAACTACCAGCCAGTTTCTATACTTGATTCCCGGAGTGTACTCAGAACCACGGTATCTCTCAGGCATTTCATACGGCTGTTTCTCAAAATAGGGGAGGCCCGAAATCATGTAAAATTGCGATTTTACAAAAATAAACCAAGCATTCTAGCTGGTATATCCATGTATTAGTGCTTATTCCCTTGTCAATAGCCATGCTTAACTAGTGTTAACCATTGATAAATCAACAGTTCTTGGTGGGTCCGTATGGTTTGAGAAACCAATTAAACCAGTCAATGGCTGCTAAACCAGTGTTGACCAGTGCTGTTAACCAGTGTCCACCAGTGTTAACCATGCATAAACCAGTGTTAGCCATTCAGAAACCAGTCTGAACCATTAATATCAACTCTTGGGGCTATTACAACCATTTGGCTCGTGAAAATCTGATTAATCATGGATAATTTGCTTCAGCATGGCTGTTAGCCGTCAACTAAACCATTCCTTCTGGCAGTGGGTCAGTTCACCCTTAGTCCCCCTGGTTCCCCTATCATTAACCAGCTCGTTTTCCCTATGACTTGGGTGGTCATTGCCATTATTGGTTGGTAAACATTGACCCATAGCCATATAGTTGGTACATAGGGGATAACTGCTAGTTATCATCCCCTATAATTAACCATTGACCAGCTACTATTGGTTGGTTAACAGCTTGACCCATAGCCGCCACTGCCTTGAGACACCACCATCCATCGACGCCCTACCGTTGCCCCGCCTCGAGGTGGAACGCAGCCACAGTCGTCCGCCACTTGGCGTCGCCCGCAGTCGGCGCGACACTCATAGGACCAGCCGCCCCAACTCTCCTGGCGCACGGAAGCAGCCCTAGGCTAACCATTAAGGTTCACCAATACAGTGTAATATAGACTACTAACCTTAATCTTAATTGATGATTATCATAGTGGTTAACCAAAGGATAATAATTAACCTTAACCAGGTAAACAATATTGATCATTATCCTTCTATAAAGCTCAACCATGATGATTATCAACCTTAAGCAATCATTACAAGGATGTTAACCAGGCTAACCAATTAGTGCAATGAACTTGACAAGGTCATGAACCAATAGTGGTTTTGAACCAAGACAGGTTATAAACCTAGACAGATTAATTATTGACGAGGTTAACCAATCAATCCACCGAGAATAACATGGAATAACCATTCACGAATCATTACAAACCATTACTTACCGGTGTTTCTAATGATTAAGATTAAGCAAATAAATCCATTAATGATGAACATTAATATACCACTGTTCCTGGTTGGTAATTCAAGCCATCTGAAAAAAATTGGACAATAACCCATCATTCCAAATATTGAAGATAGGAAAAATGTTCAGTAGATTATCATTGAGGTCAATCAACAAGACCATTAAGAACAATCATCATGATTAGTTCGTTATTGAATGTGTAAGCTTCATTTTCATGGATATTGATTGATGTCAACATGATGATCCATTCATTCTTGATTGTTCCTGGATAATGATGAACTTTTGTGGATGATGAACCATGATAACAATGATGAACAATCTATCTATGTTCCAGATCCTAGAACATCAAGCACAGTCGGTGTGCAATGCTTTGATATGGCATGTATCATTGTGACTATCTTGGAATAGCTATGACTGACCACCAGAAATCTTTTATCACTTCAATGATAGTCATCTTTAGGTTCAATAATGATCAATGACGTTCTATTTTTGAAATTGAAATGGATTCTAGCACCATTATGGATAATGGATGAGACTGGTCCAGAATGAACAATGATCAATGCCTCGCAAATGCCTGATCTTGCGCTTCAAAAATGCATTGTCTGTCGTTGTCTAGATATCAATTGCGCATTGAAGGAAACCAATAAAACTGGATGATTTGAACGTCTAAAACACCTACTTTTGGAAGGACAGGTTCACATCAGCCATCTTCAAAAAAGCGCCCCAGCGTCGCGCCTGATAGAAGGGTCCACATCTTCGCGTTCCTTCACAGCAGTCCCGTGGGTACTTCCCACTGCCACGGTACGCAGGATCGTAGGGATCTTCCCCTTCCCCTGCACACGCGTGGTCGTCGTCATCGTCGTCATCGTCGTCATCATCGTCGTCCCGCTCCAAGCGGCCACCTGCCAAAGTTCAGCAGAGTTTCACAACGAGTTCATGCTGTGGCTAATGTTGGCGCTAAGTTTGGTCAGAAATTGTCATATAATGGTTGATAATTATGATTGATAATGGCTGATAATGGTTAATTAATCTTAATAACTAGTGATATCTAGTGATGCATAACAGTCGACTGTCCATCATTCACACTTCGTAGGTGTACAGCAGCCTTCGGATAATGGGCTAGACATGTAGAAGTTATGCAAAAGAGTGCTGGTGAATGCTGGTTCTTCCTCAGAATGGAACCATTGATGGCTCACACTGATGCCTAGTGATCCTCAGGTCCACGGATGGACACGGAATGCGGGCCCCAGCGGATTGTGGTTAACATATGGTGGTCGCACCCCTGTGCCCAGGCAGTAAAGGTCCGAGACTGGTTGGTGGTTCCAAAATTTGCGCAAGTCAACCAACCGACCATTTGGTGATACTAGGAAAACAGAAACATGTTTGAAAGCACCAGCCAGCAGTGTCTGTTTTGACGCTCACGCACCCCAACTTGATATGCTTGACAACTTGACATTGATGAGTACTCGTACCATGGGATATCGTCCATGTTTGCATTAATCTAAACCCAACGCGATAAGAGACCTGTAAACTCCCCCCGCCTATGACAAATCACCCCTTATTGATCTGCGACATTTGGGGGTGTACTTCTATGGATCTACCCTAGTAGTGCAAGCCAACCATCAACCATCCACCATTTTTCTCCCCTGAGCCTTGGTGCTTCGTCTTGCTATGCTTCTTCACTCCCTGCAGGAGCACCACTCCACTGTCCTTTTTCTTGGGCTGCTGAGGCTGCTGAGGCTGCTGGCAAACCCCATCGTTGGCATCACAGCTCTCTTCTCCCGAGACCAAAACAAGGAGCAGGGCCAAAGATCGCAACATTTGAAGATCGATCAGATAGGACGTAGACAGGTCGTGTAAATGGCTGCAGCGCATGTAGCAAAGAGGTGACTCAAATCGTGGCATGACACATGTCTCTGAGGTGACATTTGGATAGAGGCGTCTTTTTTCTCTGGTTGGCCGCCAAAATGAACACAAAAATCCTGGGATCTCGCAGCTCTTCCCCGGTTATGGGTCAAAATTACTGTATGGCCATCTATAATGCAAAGCGATTACAAACCAAGAGTTTTGAAGGTATCCAATGGCTTGACCCACCATAACCATACAAAAAAACTCCCAGTAAACTAAAAACCTCAAGCAAAACAATGTGAAAACCATCAAAAGAAACCTCTATAAACAAATACTAAAACCATACATACACATATATATATAATATATAATAAAGTTAATAAACAACATCCCAACTTCGCATCTTCTGCCGTTCTTTCCAGCTGCAACGACCAGTGGTGCAACGAGGCGATCCGCTCGTCGGGTTGCGCCTCTTGAGCTCCAGAGCCTGACGAAGCTCCACCGACGTGCTACGTTGCGTTGCCACACGGGGGAAGCCCAGGCGTCGCACGATGGATGGTTCCACAGGGGGTTTGGTGATGCGCGTTATGACATGTAACATGACCAAGAAAACATGTTGATATTTATGGAGTTATAACATGTTATGACTATTATGACCAATAAAAAAGGTTGGTAATAGAAGATAATCACCAACAAGAATGGTTTAGTAATGGTTTAAGAAGCAATCATGGAGGAAATACCGGCTATGATGCTTGGTTTATTATTGGAAATGGCTCATAAAGGATGGTAGCTGGGGGTACCCTTATTTTGAGACACCCACACATTGCTGGTAGAGCTTCGAAATGCAACCGCTGAAAGTTGGGTCTACTGTCATCCACTCTCATTCACTGACTACAAATTTGAACTATAGCTCCAACATACCTTGCTTGAAACAAAATATGACTGTGGGTCAAAACGCTGTACCCCTAGTTCCCCCATCATTAACCATTGTGTTCCCTATTATTGGTTGGGTAATAGCCACCATTGTTGATTGGCTAATATTGACCCATAGCCATTATATCTGGGTTGACTTTAGATTGATGGATGCCGACCCAATAAGCTTGTTCGTGATGAAAGCAAACCAAGCTTGGACTGTTGCCTGGCCACATATCAGCAATATAGGAAGCAACACCAGCGTCGACTGAGTATCACACAATAATTCTAGGCTACAAACCTATAAGGACTCATATGGACGTATTAAGGCTATTCAAATCTTCCGTTGGCTATCAAACACAGCTGACTTCGTGTATTTCACAGATTTTCTCTGCCGAATAACAAGGAGATTTTGACAGCCTCAGCCATTCCTCGATGCCAAATCCCACAGACTTCCGGGCCACCCCAACTGCGCCTTGCGGGACAAGCGCCGCTTGCTGATTTGTTCAAGGACCTTGGGGAATCAAATGGGCAAGCTGTCCAACAAAGAGGGTCACAGAAACTATGAAAAGAATGATAAGCAAAACACCCAGTCGGAAACACCTGACAAACGTAGACAAACTGCATTCGACCCTAGAGTTTGCTGCATTTGCCGCGATTTCAATGTTGCTTTCCATGCTCAACTCTGGCCACAGCTGGTAACGCTGGAAGCTTCTGGACTGGCATTCGCCCACCCCGACAATTTTCAGCTCCTGACCAATGGGAGGATGCTTTCCACGAAAACCTCAATGTCTTCAAGACCGCACAGCATCAATTCAGAAATAGTCGTCCCATTCCATTCCCTTCACTGTGTTTGGTCATGGTTTGTCATGGTTGGCCTAGCCGCTCACCAAGCACCAAACATAATCTGAGCATGTACCAGATCGTGCCACCACCACAGGATCCAAGACTCGGCTCTGAGAAATCTTGTCACCATTCACATCCCAGGATTTAAGACAATCTTCTTCTTAGGATGTTTTTTTGGATCCAGGAGCCTGCTAGTTGGCACTTGGGACAGCCCTACCTACCCTGTACATCTGGCATGCCACTGTGCCTTGCTGGGATGTTCACCTGGAATTGAATTGTCTCCGAGTCACACTGCTTGGTTTTCAACAAGCCAAGAGACCCTCCTGAGGCTGTCCACTCCATATAGACAGATCAACTCTTGGCGCAACTTTCGGATGTCCTGCCATGGTGCCATAGCTGCCCTTCCAAGGACTGTGTCTTCATCATCATCATACCATGGCCATGGGCAGTCTATGCACTTGAAAGGAGTGATTGTAACAAAGAGTCTCCCTTTGGCCCTGCCTCGATTGGTCTCTGGTTCCATGCAATGAGTTTTCACCCCTTCAACAGCGACGATGGTGTTCCATCATGCTTCTTCGGTTTCCAGACTCAGAAACCAGCGGCTTAGCTGGTTGGGTGGTCTGCTGGTGGCCGTTTTGAGAATCTCATTGACAGCGATTCGCAATCTTCCAATTGGCCATGGGTCATCCCAACCAAGGGACTTTCTTGGAGGTAAATCACCTATTGAAATATATTGAAATACAGTGAGGTTCAACGCACCAAGTGCTGGGAGAGATATGTACATTCAACAAAAACAAACAGTTGCTGGATTGGAAACCAACACAGCGCCCACTGGGGCTTCCGGAAACATCGTCCTGTTGCACGAAGCCCACGTAGAAGAGGGAAATGTAGCAGTCAAATGCTTCAAACATGAACCTGCAGGGAATTCAGCACGAGCCATGCCATCAGGTCAACCACTGGATTTCAACAACTAAAGCCCATGCTTGATCGACCACGTGCCATTCATGGAAGTTTCCCGGCTGGTTCCCCAGAAATGGTACCCCGACATCATTCAGAAATGATCCATGCACAGTTCCCATCTTTGGTGATCAACTGGAAAAGTAGCGCGTGGACTTTGCTGTGGCCCTGGTCCCAAGGAAGAGAACCCTCTGGCTGTTCTGATGTGTTCATGTCCATTTATGTCTATTTTATATTCATCATTCTGCATCATTTATTTGCTATCAACCGCTAGCCCTGAATTACCGACGGTAGCGTATGACATTGATAGCCACATGGCAGTGGGTCAGGTCACCCTGTACCCTTGGTTCCCATGTCATTCTCCATTGTTTTCCCTTTTGTTGGTAGGTGATTTTCCCCCATGATTGTTGGTGAATATTGACCCACAGCCATATAGTTGGTATATGGCCCTAGAATTGTTACTTATTATCCCCTATTCTTATCTATTAACCAGCTATCACTGGTTGGTTGAGATTAAACATTACCAGTCATTGGACTCATTGGACTGGGGACCGCCCGGCTGCGAGTTCTGCCTTTTGGCCATCAAGGAGCTCTGGTGATGATCCAAACGCCTGAGCTTACGACTGGAAGGACGAGATCACTGTGAGTAGTAACAATCGAGGGAGGTACTGCAAATGATAGGAATATATAGGAATATGCTAGGAATATAATAGGAATAGAATAGGAATATGATGGGAATATAACTAATTGTTGCTAGTACCAGAATGATATCAAAATACTAACCAGGAGGATATATTATCCTGGTTATAGGTATTTTATCCTGGTTCTAGGTATACTATCCTGGTTCTAATATTACTGTAACTAGTTTGTACTGCGACTACTTGGATGCGCATCCCCACTGCTCATGATTGGTTTGCAACAACCAACGGTTCTCGGGTGAGTTCACCCACCGCTGATCCAGCGACACCTTGACCTGCTATCGATTCACACATCCATGGCGGATCCAAGGTGGCAAGGTGGCATCAATAAGAAACCAATTGAAATAACCTAATTTGATCCAATTTGATTATGTTAATTGGTTTATTTTAATTGGCTTATTATTGTAGCATGATTATTGACCCAATAATTTGGGTTATTGTAGCATAATTTGGTTTATTCTATAATCATGGTTTGTTTAACCCTGATGGTTTATTATGGTTTATAATTCAAACCAACAATTCTTCTAACATAGCATGTCGACCAGAATCGTGGTTTGTTCTTTTGTGGGATCTCAGCCGTGCCAGTGAGGGTGACTGAGTCTGCAGCTCATGGTTTTCCTTCTCGGTCAGCCACTCTGCCACTGACCCATACAGCTTGTTCAAGGCCATGATCGCCTCGAACACCCGATGCTTGCAAGTCGCAATAGGCGACCCCTAGCCCAAGACCCAGCAACAGGCATGGATGTTGGGGATGGGTCAAGCCAACTAGTGAACTCATCCTTCAACAGTTCGATGAGTTTTGAGGAGTCAGTTTTGGACCCATCCCGCAGTAGCTTGTAGTAAGTGTCCACAGCTCGTGTCATCCAGAACCAGGATTGTCGCCCAGTTTGACCATCTCAAAATGCTATTTTTTGCATTTTTGCAACGCACTTTTAAGGGAAGCCACCATTTGTGGGATTCAACAGTTGTGGATAGATTTATCAATTTTCCTGTGGTTTTTGAGTGCTTCCAAAGTATAAGATGGTGCAGTTGAGCGTTTTCTTCTAAGGGGACGTACAGGACTCCCGCACTCCGAGCCACATCGAACCAATAAGCCCTGATGATACTGCAATATCCCTCTCCCAATATCAACCCCCCAAAACAATCAAGTTTCAGAATCCAAAACTCACATTCCACAGGGGAACAAGCACGGATAACGGCATCGTTGTATGCGAGGAACAAGCACGTGCAACACGACAGGGCCGAAGGCAACCAAGCCGAAGTACTCCTCAGCTGGTGACTCAGCTTGATCCAAGGATGTCACAGGGCATGGGCCCCACAACATGAACCCGCGCGGCTGCTACCAGCCATAGATTGGCTGGGTCCCGCGGTTGTGTGTTTCTACAAATCGGACCTATATTAGTTCGACACCTCTGGAAAGAAATGATTCTGAGTATCACATGTTTTTTTGCCTTTCCAAATTCATTAATCTTGTCTTTTTGGTAGAGCTGCCGATCAAGACTGCAAGCTTTCCTGCATTTAAACCAGCGGCAACTGTAGTGAGGACGGAATCTGCGGGTTGGTCTGCTGGCTGCACCAAACAGGAGCAGGGGACATGAGCATGGCAAGGATAGGTTTGACAGATCCTCACACCAACCATTCATAAGGAATAATTACTGCAGTCAATTGATGATTTGGTTGTACAAGCAACTTTAGTCAGTAATGAATAATCAATATTACTACAGTCAATTGATGAATATTACTGTAGTCAATAATGAAAAATGTTGGTGCATAGTTGCAATGATCAACCATTATTGTGGCAGGTATAGTCAATAATGAATATTGCCATAGTTGGTTGACTATGCCACGTATATCAACCATTATTGATGAATATTACTATAGTCAATTGATGGTTGCTGGTTGTACCTGCCACAACTGCACAGCAATCCTGACGCCGCGCCACTGTTTGATCCGGGTCGAAGATCGCCCCGGCATCTGCCAGTCGTGCCAAGGGAGCGATGTAAAAGACCTGCCACGGCGCGACAAGGATGGTGAGCTGAAAACTGGCCGACCTGCCGACCTGCTTGTTGGCTTCATGTTCTCATGCAGCAACTTGGTTTGGTAATCCATAGCTATGCCACGTTTTGAATGATAAAGCATGATAAAAAGTGATGAACAATGAGAAAAAAAACATGGTTTATCACTATAAATGGCTTATAAACTGGATGATGAGAGGAGGTACGCCTATTTTCAGAAACACCCCTGTTTTTGGGTAACTAATCGTACTGGATATCGCTGCGTGAAGGAATTCACCCGTAGCACAATTCCATTCCTTGCTGACAAATGATGAACTTGAAAAACTGCTGGCAAATCCAGCAACCTTCTCAATTATGTAATTAAGGTAAAATCAACATTCAATCATACAACAAACATGTATCACCGTATTACAAGAATGCCATGGATTTGAACCACAATTAATCATAGAAGCTACAGTCTCGGCAGTTCCCATTTCGTGGGACACTCACCCAGCTTCTTTTTGGTTGCATGAGCTAAGCTCTTGTCTGTATGAAGTACATCAACTAGACCGCCCTTCCAGACACGTCCATTGTGCCAGCCCACAATGGAAGGGAATTCAACTGGCAAAGCAACTAAATCTCCGGGCCTGCTCGAAAGAAGTGGCGGATTCCTCCATGTAGCCCTGCAGGTTCAAGGAGCAAATCATCACACAAAAGGAGATCCTTGGATGCCGCAAAGACCTTTGGTTGGGAATTTAGTCGCGCATGTTTGGAGAACTGGGCGTATCGGATGATCTAACAAAACACCAGAGTTTCATCCCAAAATAGAAACCATTGGGAGTTGAAAGGCTGGTCTGGAGGAATGAACAACTTTGACATAAGCTACAGTGCCAGCTATAGGTCCGGCCGGGTTTGTCAGCGAACTTGGCAAATCTGCGATTTGCTGACATCTCCAAATGACCAGCATATGTTTGAAACTGTTGAAAGGCATTGCTCTTTGCTTTGAAAGTATGCAGTATCTGCTGCCCAGCAAATCGCCCGAATTCTTCGGTGAAACCATACCCAACCTCCAACTATTCAACTATAGGTGGTTGCAACGGCAACAGTTCTTGCTGAAATTCACATGCTGTAACCCTCCAGTCAGAAGCTTACAATTTGTAGTACCCCATGGATCCCATGGCCTATTTCGCCATGTGCTTGGATATAGCCAACCAGTTGATCTCTTGGGATCCCCTGAGTTCCCAGAGATTCAGCTGCCCATCAGGTCCAAGCATCGCCAACATCACCGACGTGACCAACACCTCGCTGGCACAGGTCTTTCCGTTTCGAGAAATCCCGTGGGAGTTCATAGGAATTGATTCCCGTTTTGCTTCTGGGAACCTGGAAACCCCAGAATCCCAGGTAGTCAGACTTCACTCGTGAACAGTGTCTGTTCGAGTAGGACCACTTGCTATGAATGTTGATTGGTTTTGCTTATACTCATGTTCATGCTATACGCATTGATTGTAAAAAAACATAACTGCAGGTAGATTGATTGTTCGAAATGGACATGCAAATTTGTATCAAGTGAATATAACGATCCACAAAGGTTATCAGGATTCACTCATGGACTAATTGAGGAATTCTCCTTCAAGATCCGAGACAAGACTTTCATGTCATCCATATCTTTGTTGTTTCAGGCACACGCAGGCATCGCATGCCAATCTAGCTCCAAGAAGCAGAGAGGATGTAGGCAAACAGCCGCTGGCTCTCTGGGTAATACCTGCACTTGGATTCTGAGCACCTTCTCATTGTTTTGAAGCTTCCGATACAGGATGAACATCGCAGCACTTGAATGTTGACAATCAGAAGGGATCAATAATGATAACAAACAATCATTGGCAGTGAGACTATAATCATGAATTATATGGGTGTTTCTTAAAATTGGGGGACCCAAAAGCTTGGTTTATCACTATAGATGATTAACATTGAATGAATTGGAGGGTCCCCCATTTTGAGAAACCACCATATTGGTGACGAACAATGGACATCACATATTGGCTGGTTGATGTTCATCATGAATTGCAGTTGGTTACTATGGATGACCATTCCGATGTCGGTAATCATTACTCACAATACTGGCCGGTGATAGATGAAAATTCCCTTCAAAAAGCAAATGGCTTTTAATACTGCTCTGTGTCCCTGTGGTTGTGGGTGTGACCTAAAGTTGGATTCGGGATGGGGGCCCAAGTCTCCAACTCCTTCATTGATCCCTGGAACTTGTTCACCGGGAACCTGGATTCCAATCAAAAGGTGCCGCTGCAAATCATTCATGGAATCATTCATGGATGTTGAAAATCATCCAACCATGGTCCAACGGTACATCAATCATTCATGGATATGTGCCTTCAAAACGAATGGTTTCCTACTAAAAATGATCATTTTTTTTTGGGGGGGGGTCGGGGTTCTTGGTTACTATCTCCAGGTGTACCCGCTAACGCATGCCCCGTACCCAACCGCACGGCAGTGACCACTCAGCCGAGCGCCCGCCTTTCCGGGAGACCTGTGACTCGACTGGTCCGGAGCTCGCCCATGAACTCAGAGCGGTGCTCGTGCCATGGCCTGCGAGGCCATGAATGGCTCCAGGTGGTTCCAGGTGAATTGCAGGGGTTATGATGTAGTAATATGGTAGGTATGGTTTATTTATGGAGTTACATGATTTACACATGTATGATCATATTGATGCATAGATATTGATGTTGGTAGACTTTCATGTCATCCAAGATCCAACTACATGGCTGGTTCCCAGCCATTTGTTCAAGCAGGATCAGCAGTTTATATTTGATTTATCACTACTCTGTTGCAGTAAGTTTATTCAAACATGAGGATGTGATCAACAACGGTCCGGCCTGGTTGTTAGGCAAACAATCAATGCGTTCATAAGTTGGAAATATTTTGTAATATATACTACCCCGTCACGAAAAAAACGTGCACCATACAATGCTGGCGATACTGTTGACACTACGCAACAAGATGTACAACACATTGATGCAACCAAAACGGTGATGTATTCAGCAAAAAGATGCAAAAAGGACATCACCATCAACAACAACAACAACAACAACAACAACAACAACAACAGCAACAACAACAACAACAACAACAACAACAACAACAGCAGCAAACAGCCAGTCAATCAACCAAGCAATAGTGTTGCTATATTCATTGTTTGCTGGAGTTTCTGCTGGTCGTCATTTGGTTTAAATCAAGCAGCCAACCAACCTCTCAACCCGCCAACAAACTAATGAACAACCCGTTTACGATTGTCATGAAATAGTTCATTCCATATAGGCAAATACTCAGAAATGGTGGATGTCGAACCTGCTCAACCATCAACAACCAGCACTAAATAGGTCAACCGAAGTTCAACCGTCAAATTTCAGGGTTATGTAGTTCTTTACGGCCTGTTAGTGGTTGATCCTAGGGAACGATGGAGACAACAGCCCAACCAACCGGGACCCCCCGGCGTCCTGCTCTCCACGCCATGCGCATTCCAGCGCCAGGCTTCGGCCGAAGAATGTCGATCCCAGCTTCGCAGGAAAGCGAAGCCCCAGAAAACCACGAAGAGCGAATAGAAAGGCAAGTACCTACAGAGTAGCTTCCCGAATAAAAAAACAGGTACCTACAGAGGGGAAGCTTTGCTGAATGGGAACCTACGAGGGCAAGTACCTACAGAGGGAAGGTACCCGGGTGGAGGGAAAGTTATGAGGGCAAGTACCTCAAAAGAAGGGGCTTCTAATAAAAAGAGGGAAAAGCTTAATAAAACGAAGGGTAGAGGGTTTATTAGTGGCAAGTACCTCAAAAGAAGGATGGGTGGAGGGAAAGCTTGGCACTAATAAAAAACAAGTACCGAAGCAGAGGGAAGCTTGGCACTTGCCCAAAAGTAGCTTCCCCTAAAAAACCAGTACCTAAAGAGGAGAAACTTAAGGGAAAGCTACGAGGACATGCACCTCAAGAGGGGAAGCTTAAGGGAAAGCTACGAGGACAAGTACCTAAAGAGGGAAGGTTGGCTGAAGGGGAACTTTTTAAAACCCTCTTGAAGGAAAACTTTTTTTTTTAGGGGAAGCTACAAGGGCAAGTACCACGAGGGATGTCCTTGAAGGGATGTACTCGAGCCTATAGCTGAAGGGAACCTTGAGGGATGGATGGTGAACCATCTTAAGGGATGGTTTCCTTGGTATATCCACGTGGCTCTTTTTGAAAAAAGGGAAAAAAAGGATGGAATATACAACATACTACATATGTTACATAAAACCTTTGAATTTTGGGGTCTCTACTACGACATATTGAAACCGCCTGGAAATGTCGTCCCAGCCGTGATCCTCACCAAACTATTTGTAGCACTTGTATGAAGGGGGTTTGGTTGCATAGGGTTTGGGCTAATAAATTATTTAATTTTTTTTAAAAAATCTATATATTTTTTAAAAAATCTATATATTTTTGAAAAAATCTATATATTTTTGTATGGGTTACATTTTTTAGGAAAAAATGTAGTTCAAATTAAATGAAA
>VSDK01019365.1:24770-38947 GCA_009767595.1 Symbiodinium kawagutii | reverse complement strand
TTTTTTTTTTTAGGAACAAGATAATCTTCGGGGGTGTAGTGGTCAAGGAATGTTTCAGAATGGTCGATTCATTGTTAGTTGGTTGATGGATGTTGATGGTGAATGATGGTTGATCCTATCCGTGAAAAAATGGAAACAAAGAAAAGAATCCGCAGTTTTGACCCCGGGACCCTGATGTCGGCTTCATGAAAATCATCTCACATTGGCGATCAAAAGTTCGAAGTTGAGACATTCTAAGCCAAGCCTCCCTGGAGGGGAACCGGGCCAGGGCCCCCGGCAGTGAGTATCGGACTTGGTGGTGGCAAACGGCATTGCGACCTTCGATGCTGCCATGTTTCATTCACTATTTGTACCTGATTTACCAGGGGGGCTCCCGAAGGAATTGTAATAGACAGGACTAACTACAATAGATGGGGTAGCTACAAATGTAGCTAATATAGCTGGTATCATTGCCAGGTGTAATTTTCCATGGCTAAAAATTGTATATCCATGGCTTATTATCCCTTATAGTTGGCTTGCCAGGCAAGGGACTACCAGGTCGGGGAACTGCCAGGTCGATGGGGCGACAGTTTCGGCACCGGGAGCTGCACTTTTTTGTGTGTTGAAGTTCCGCCCTACAAGAACATTCCAAAACTGAACATATCAAAATGGTTATATAATGAAACATACCAATGATATGGTTATATCATATGTTCAACTAACTGATTATCATATGATTTTGTAGCTGATAATGGTTATATAATCAAAATGATAATGATAATCAACTAGTTGAACATACCAATATCATTTCGTAGTTGAACATGCCATCAGGAAGTTCGTATGTTTGGGGCTACTGATGGCTAATAATGGTTGTATAATAACGGTTAATTAGTAATGAATGGTCAATAATTACCACTGATGATTAATAATGGTTTAAAATGGTTGATAGTGATCAGGATGTTCGTGCACACCGTTTTTTCACATAATTATGTGGTATTGAACCATGTCCGTTTTATGGAGCTGCAGAGGAAGTTTCTTGAGATCTTTGCCTTCGGACCATCTATTTGACTCTGCATCGGAACTTCCAGCCCACGCCAATGGCACATCAGTCATTGGTGTTTAGAAGCTACCGACCAATGGTGATCTCCCAGAAGTCGTGGTCAAAACGTGATGTGTCGTCCAAAATTGAAAGAAAGTTATGAAATATAGCTGCTCGATAATGACAAGTATCTATCTTATCAGCTCTTGTCATTGACTTCATCTCATCAACTCTTATCATTGAAACCCGTGATGGCAAAATCTTGCTGTCAACGACACACCATCCACCATCCACCATCCATGGCCCTCCCCGGGGCTCAGGCAATGCAACTTTGAGGTGATCTTACAACGGAACTATTCTGGTTACTAGTGATTCATACCATGGTTAACTAATGGTTAACAAGTGGTCAACTAATGGTTAACTAGTGATTATCTTACAACTGGTGGTTGCGAAGGGTTAACTAATAGTCAACTAACGGTTCAGTAATGATTATATTAAACTAACGGTGAACCAGTGGTTGATGCCATCAGTATTATGATCATACTACGAAAACGATTATAACATATCATGGTTGACAAGTGGTAAATTGATGTTGGAACATCCAACAAGAATATAGGGATCATTGTCGCAGAATACCAATCAGTAGATATGATGGTGTTTTACCATTTGTGTAAGGATGTGGTGGTCTACATTTGACTCAGGAATTGAGAAGCCGAAATGGGCTAATCATCAGTGACAGCATGCCAGAAATAATCCAAATTTTGGTAGGAAACCATGATGTGACCCTCATGAAATTGTCTTCAAAAAAGATACATTGGCAATGCATTACTATCATCAAGCATCACGTGTTACTAGGCATAATACAACCATCATCGTTCTTAGTACTCTGCCATCGTTAACTCCTGTCCACCATCATTGTTTCAATCAACCATTACGAACCATGAACCATTCAGAAATTCATTCGTTATCCATTCTTTACCCATGAGGTAACCACTAGTCAAGCACTAGGCAACCATTCATTGACCACCATTTGACCACCATTGTCACCAGCTCACCATTGTCAACCATTACCACGAGTCAGCATTAGTTCGCCAGTTCAGCCTTCGTTTAGCATCAGTTCACCACTAGTTGACGACTAATTGACCAACTAGTTAACAACTGTCCACGTTTTCTGGTTCACTGTTTAGCATCAGTGCTTCACAACTACTTGGCCACTCCACCAACCACGTGGAACCCCAAGGGGTCAACCCTGTCACCGCTGACCTCAACGGTTGGACCATCCATGTCCCATGGCCATCCCCATCCCCCTGGGAAGCATCGCCAAGCCCTGGCGCTCCGCGCCGCGCCGGCGGCGCTCGCCATCCTGGCGGCGGATCTGGGGCGATTCCGAGCCCCCGGGAAGTCAGCCAGGAATTTTGGCTGAAGCATCAGCTTATCCAAAAAAAAATCGGGAGAACTTGGATTTATTCGAAAAAAACATGTTTTGATGATTTCTTCCGAGAATTCACAGATGGAACTCGTCAGAGTCTAGCGGCCATGGTAGCTTGTGATTGGCGCCATGGTGGTGGTCCCAACCACTCAATATATGAGAATCATATATAATTGATAGGGAAAGCACAATGATGGACGAACCCATACCATGATAGTTATCAACCAGAAGTCTAATGGCAAACCAAGTCGAGTGGCTAATGGGAAATCCATTAAGCCCCCGGATTCGACAGTAACTCCTATGGATAATGAAAAACACGCAAGTCTCGTAAGATATGAGTCACAACCAACCGGTGATAACTGAAAATCGTTGGGTTCACCAGTAACCATTTTATCAAACCGAAGATGATAGTTATCGACCAGGAACCTGTTTATCATCCCGCGATCTGATGGTTAGTCCCAACCGGCCAGGAACCAGGTGGCAAGTGCATTAAGCCAAGGAAAAGGCGAATGCGAGATCCAGCAAGATCCAGCAGAGCCCCCTAGATTTCATGGTAAATCAACATGATCTAGATTATACAATCCACTATGTTGAATTTGATGGTAAAGCGCTCCTACGGAGGGCATCTGCTGGAAAAAACAAATCAACTAATGCTGGCTCATTAACACGGATCTAGAATACGCAATCAACCAGCGACCAGTTGATCAACCAGTCATGGCCAATTGAACACCAGAAATTATGGCAAGGGGTTCAGTACTGAGTTCAATAATGGCAAGTGGTTCAAGAAGGGCTTCGATCATCCTTAATGATGGTAGCCCCCGCACCTTCACAGAGCAAAACACGTGATGCTTCATTTATGATAATCTTGTCGTTGGTAAGCTGGTTGGTGCCTAGTAAGCTGCGGTGCAGAAGTGTTTTGAGAGTGGTCAACTACCAATTAGAAGCCTTGGTTGATCAATGGTGGATACTGGTTCATGAATGGCTGAGTGGCTAATTTTGATAGTGCTTAGCAATGGCGTCATTGAAAGCCGAAGAGTGGTTTGTTCACAAGCTTGATCATGGTTCATGAGTTAAATATTCAATAATTCCCCCTCACGGTTCACCAGCTGGTCATCGTTGACAAGGGCTATTATAAGAGGATTGATTTGTTCCACAGAAGCCAACCAGAAACTGTTTTTGGAGTGCATAGCCCTTGCATCCCGTGGTTTCCCATGGGTCCAATTTGCATGTAACAATGTATCACAGCGCTAGGAAAAAAACACATCATCTCAAGCTGGGACTGATTTTGGTGACCTGACCAGGCAACACCTAAAATGTCCGGCCACCATCGGCCACCCATTCCCAGCAGGCGTGTGGAAGTTGACAAAACCACAAGTCATATGGTTCTTTTGAAGGGAACCCTCAAGTAAGTGCTAGAAGAGACTGTCAGTCTCGTTGGTTCGAATTGGTTCCAAGGTTACTGCTCCACTTTTCCGTCCGAAGGATCCTATAACATTGGAAGTTTGTGTCCACTGGTGAAGACCTCGGCACCTGCCAAACAATGACTCGCACCCACCAAACAGTCCTCGCTCATCCACTCGAATTCCCAGCCATGTCTCATACACAGCGCCCTGGCCGAACAGGAAGCTGCAAGGCAAGTTGATCGGTCCCCTATGACGGATTCCTACCAATTAACACCAACCAGTTGCGAGGTCTTTGTCTGATATCCTCAATGGTTTCAATGCCTAACTGTCGTGTAAAAGTCTTTCACAATGCCTACCAAAGTTCTTTTGACGGAGCGCGAAAAGCCTACTCTCAATCCCCAAGGAAATGACTGCCTTGATGAGGCTTTACCGGTTTGCAGCTACGTTGTAACAGTAGGTGCGAGCTCAAAAAAAGTGGACTCCTTCCAAAGAGGATGCAAAGGTTGACACCCGTTCACTTGGCAGTGTCTGAACTCCACCCCATGCCGGCCCCTGCCCCTGCAAAGCCATTGCTTATAGATTCCACTATCACTTGTTATCATTGGAAGGAATGATCTTTTTCAAGCATGCACAGTATGCACAAATCTACACTCCAGTTCAATCAATGAGAACTGGATGTGGAAGGATTTTAGTGAAACACCCAAGGCAAGACATGGCAAGACCATGTATGATATGTATGGCTGCATGCGTTGAACCTCATCACATTGAAGCTTTGATGTCTCGAGACTTGGTTGAACCATGGATGCCCATGGATGCCCATGACTTTCAAAGGTGCCCATGACTTTCTTCACAGCAGCTGCGTCTGCTCATCCCGCACCTCAAGCGTTGTTCGTCCCATCCTTCTCGACTCACCAGTGGATTGGCATCTGCAACGCCTCGTGTGGGACATGCGAGCAGTGGAGACCGATGCGGAGGCTATCTCTATTGCTCACCATCCACTAGAGGTGATCTTCTTCATCAAAAGATAAATTTTCGCTTTTGGTTTTGTCTATTGCTTTCACGCGGTTGATACATAGTGCTGTATCCTGCTCAATCAAGTTAATCAAGGCATATGAGACCTAGTTTTCAAACATTTCTAGCAAAACAAAAGAAAGCACAAGCAGTGGTTTGGAGTCTACCTTCCTTGTGGGTCAATAGCCTGTACCAAACCACTCTTTATTGGGATGTTCATCTACCAATCTCCTGGATGGTTGGTTGTGGCTCATGCCAATATACGCAAGCCCAATATGACCACTTCATCTAGAAGATTTCGAGTTGAAACGGACCTTCCGAGGTCAATACTTCATCCAACAAGATATCCTCTACTGATCTTGGAACGCAAAATCCCTTTGTGAATTGCTTAAGCAGTGACTGTTGCCCTGTCGCAACAACAACCCACCCAGCTTTCTTTGGGCGGCAAACATGGGACAGCCCACCCCTGTCAGCTATGAGGAAGGAGCGAATGCATGCAATACATCAATGCCATTGCATATGGTATGCTGGCAAATCGATCTAAGACAGAAAATCAACGGTTTTCATATCAGCCGCCTACGCTCAGCGAACTCTTGGTGTCCTCCTGTCAGTGTCTTTCTGATACTATCGACAAGAATAAGAGGTTGGAACGGTGAATAATAGCTATAAATCAGCATTACTTAACCATCAATCAGCATTGATCAACATTTATTCAATAGTCAAATAACCATCATGAACCAGTAACCATCGTTGACCCCGGGTTAACACCGGCATAGTATGTAGGCCATACGCTCACGAATGGGTCTTACTAAAACTTGTCGGGCTGGCTGGTAGAAACCCGCAACGTTTTGTTGGGCTGAGGTGGGCGGGGTGGGGTCGGGCATGTTAACGTTCATTGGCAATTGCAAACAATGTTGATGCTACATTAGTAACATTTCATTGGTAGTTGCACACAATGTTGTTGCCATGTTGTGAACGTTCCCTGCATCTTGCAAACCATATGGATGCTACGTTCACTTGATTGGGGCACCATGTTGAAGCCATGTTGTTATTGACTCTCAGTTGGCCTGTAAACAAAGTGGATGCTAGGTTTTTAATGTTCACTTTCTCTTATACAGAATGAGGAGGAAACAGAGTTGGTTGTGTCTGATGATGATGATGATGATGATGATGATGATGATGATGACGATGATGACTGTGATGATGATGATGATGATGATGATGATGATGATGATGATGATGATGATGATGATGATGATGATGATGACGATGATGACGATGATGATGATGACGATGATGACTATGATGACGATGATGACTATAATGATGATGATGACGATGATGACGATGATGACGATGATGACGATGATGACGATGATGACGATAATGACTGTGATGATGATGATGATGACGACTGTGATGACGACTGTGATGATGACTGTGATGATGACTGCGATGATGACTGTGATTATGATGATGATGATGATGGTGATGATGATTGTGATGATGATTGTGATGATGATGATGATGATGATGACGACGACGACGACGATGATGATGATGATGATGACGACGACGACGATGATGATGATGATGGTATCAACAACGACAAAAAACGAAATAATAGTCATCATCATCAACAACGACAACAAAAAACATGATGCTGTTTGATGATAACGGCCAAAACGATGAACCAGTGCATGGCAACACAGCAAAGTTTGTGATATCTTGAAAACAGCCCTTTGTCATAAAACGCTGTAAAAACTATGTTTCCGGAAGGTCACCCCTAGAAACAAGCCTGGGTTTCTACCTTGCGACCTTGCCTCCCATGTGAAGCCTGGAAGCCATGGGAACCCTGGTGATCCACTGGCTGGGTCGACTCCAACGGAGCTGCATCGACTAATCCACGATCCAAACTGCCGGCGATGCATTCCCGTGCGAACTACATCCCCATGAGTACTGGGTCTCTTGCAACCTTGACATCTCTGGGGCCCATCCTCCAATGTCCATCCCCTTCACGTCCCCCAGTGGTCGCCCCTGGACGGCCCTGGACCCCTCGCCGGCCTTCCGCATTGAGGAGCACTTCAGCTGCGCCTGACATGACTTCGTCCAAGGGTTCGATCTTGTCCAGCACGTGCCTGAGCGGATGGATCCCCCTCCTCCAGCAGGTTCGAGACATCCAGAAGTTACATACTTAGGCGGCTAGCCATGCTATCAACTATTGGTTTCCAACGATTTGTTCCACCAATTCACCACGAAATTGATGGTTGACTATTCAGAAGTGTGGCTATCAAGTGTTCAAAATACCTATTTTAGTAGATACCTATGACTTACCTAATAGACCTATTCTGAATAAAACAAAGCAACTGCTGACCAGTTGGTTGGTGGTTTCAACTATGGTGAAGGCTCTTGTCTAGTACAAAACGTCACCAGGAACCACGGGAATATGGAATGGGTAACCTTTACCGAGGGGATTACAGAGATGGGTATGCCTGGAACCAGAGTTACAAATCAACTTGCTGGACTTACTGAAGTCCTTTGGGTGTTTATCAAAATAGGGACTTGGGGTTTTATGAACCATTTATAGTGATGTACCCAAAATATTGTTTAAATCATTTACTTCATGTACCATTTGTACTTGATTTATCGAATCATTTACTTCGTGAACCATTTATAGTGATAACTCAACCATTTTATGGGGTTCCTTATGGCTTGAGAAACCGCCGTTTGTTATTTTGCGGATGTTGTGATCAATTTTTGCGCGCCAAATAAATACAACTAATATGGTTTGGGAAACAGGAATCATGGTTTTGCTTCTCGGAGGACCAGGAGGGCGTGGGTTGTGGAAGCAGAAGGATACCATGTGGGATGCACTAGCTTGGTCTTTGGAGAGCATCCAATCTTTCGCGGGGTTGGATGAGGCGGCTATATGAATAGAGATATAATAAGGTATATACAAACAGATCTAGATATAGAAATAGATTTGATAGACCACCCCTACTTGGGATAGATCATAAGCTATCCATCGTGAAAGAGATGTTGGTTCATTGATCCGTGGATGCCCTAGTCAATGGCGACGTGTCATCCATAACTTTGGAGGGCAAGTGAGTACTCCAGACCATTGGATAACCAGTACGAAGGGATCGATTTGTCCACGTATAGATATCAGAGCATCTATGAACCTTTATGTGTGTATAATATATCTATTTTTGGTTACATATCATTGAATGTACTTCTGTATACATAGATAGGTTGTGTACATACACGTGTATGTGTCTGTGTGTTTGTGCCGGTGTGTGTGTGTCGCCTTCTCTGTACTGTAGATGCAATTTGGGCCATTCATCACCGGATTGATGGGGTAAGATCTACAACCCCATGGCCTTCCTTCGGCAAACCTTCGGGCTGGACCAGTGGATCACGGCGAAGGACACGGGACCATGCGGACCCTACTGGACATGAGGGGTCTCCAAGGTCAAGCGGATCCCTTCAAACTGGAAAGAACAAAGCATGGAAGTATGGGAACTGCCATGAAAACGGCCGTACTAGGCCATGAAAACGGCCATAGCAGGCCATGAAAAGTAGCCCCAGAACTACAATGGGAGCAGGCCAAACTTCAGCCTTCCCGCCAGCGTGTCATGAATACTGAATGGCCGTTGAGCAGGTTGATGACCAGCAAAAAACTACAATTTGGGGGTCAATTCCAACCATCCTAATGGAGGTTTCTCAAGGCATAGGGAACCCCAAAAGTGGTTGGAGTTCAATGTTTTGGATGGTTTCTATTTGGATGATTTGGGGGTACCCCTATTTTGAGATACACCCAGATAAGGTGCGTTTCTCTTGTACATTATCACTGGAAATGTTACGAGAAAATCTCCAGGAAACCTCGTGCGTTTTTTTCAGCATGTGCCTGCAGCGGGCGTAGATTTTCCCACCAATCCTTCCGTAGCACCATCAGAAGCATGTGGCAAAGCCTGGTTTTGACCATCATGAAATTCTAGATTTCCCCATCATTCACACACCAAGGGCATTTCGCTGACATACGAATCGTCACAACTCCCATCGCAACCGCGGGACGTCTTGTAACCATTCTCATCCTCCTGGAGAATGGTTTTCTCAGTTGTGAGCAACAACAATGGGCCAGTAACAACTACTGGTTGGTGGCTGAAGCACCCCTATGAAAAACGTGCTTGTCATCCAACCATCTCTTAATAAGTACTAGGGAAAATAAAAAATGCTTGAAACCACCAACCAGACTATCATGTGATGATCTGAGAAGAATGTGGTCATGATCATCGAGTGATTTCTAGCTCATTGACAACATGAAAGGGTGGTGATGACCACGGATACTAGCAGGGTCAAAAGATATCAACCAGCGACCAATCGGCAATCCTTAGCTTCACCAAATCACCAAAGGAGAACCAGTCAACCAGGGATCCATTAAATCCCATCATACTATCAACCACCATGAACCACTATCAACCACCATCAACTTCACTAGTAATCCAGTAATCACCACTCAGGTGAAAAAAAAACCTCCAGGGAACAGGGTTGCTGGCAGCTCAGCTCTGCAGAGTTTCCCCAGTGTTTTTGCGGAGGCTCCCTGGTTGTTCACGGGTGGAGATGGTGAGCGAACGACCGAAAGGTGCAGGCTGATTTCTCAAGCCGTTGGAAAGGCACCCATAAATGGTAAAAATGGTTGCTTTATCATGATAAACGACTAAATAAAGTGATGTAAAGGATGATACCTGGAGGTCCCCTACTTGAGAAACCACCACATGGGAAGGGTTCCAACCGGCGCTGGCCTTCTGTGCGAAGCCTTCCCTGCGACCCGCATCCCAGCGCGTCCTGAAAGTTGGGGATCCACTGACCATCGCTCAGCTGCAGGAACATCCACCTGTCATCACTGGAATCCTCGACCAACTCCTGAGGCGATCGTTGAGGTGGGAAAGATGTTAACACTACGGTGCACATGGGTGTCTTTGCAGATAGACAGATAGATAGACAGATAGATAGATAGATAGATAGGTAGATAGATAGGTAGGTAGGTAGGTAGGTAGGCAAACAAACAGCTCGGGAGGAAGGGAGGTTGAGAGAGAGAGGGAGAGAACGAGATAGGTTGATCGATGCATGTTTACATGCAGTTGCTGTAGATGTGAATGCATCGCTGTGAAATAGTCTCAAACAGTTTCAGGGGCGCAAGGTAATTGTCGTGAGTTCTCTATGTTTGGCAAAGCTCTCTCAGTCTCCTGTTATCTTCAATGGGCTGGGGACAAGAAATTCAACGATTCGGAATCTGCAATTGCATGCTGCGTGTCCATTGGTCGGAAGCGCAATTGTTTATACTGTAAGTGATCCTAAGTGGCTTTCAGGGACAGATCGCATTTGATCACGTCTTGCATAGCTTGTCCATTTTGACTATGTTGCCATTCTATGCTGCCTGCGCTTGCTTTCCTATTGGTCACATCCTGTTGCAGGAATCAGCCTTGTCAAGAGGATAGCATGCTGCTCACATGATAATTCATACACTCTGCTAAATTGCCCTGGAAACGTAAAATCACCGTATTCTGTGGAGACATCCTGTGAAAGCATCTATAAATGCTTGATTTTCCATTGCCAGGTAAGCCTCTCTAGTCCAGGATTGTCACTCTCGCGTCGAGCTGCCAGTGATAGTTCCGTTTTTCGTTGGCTGCGGCTGATCACAAAAGTGGTGCTGACAAATAGGGTGGCTTATGATACCCCAATGCTCCGTCATCAATGCCATGGTCGGCCAAAACCCTATCATCGGAAGCTGGTGGATCAGAAACTTGAATGACCCATCTTTAGCAAGGTCACACGATTGTCAAGTTGTCATGAATCACTCCAGGTAGAACCTGGGTTTGCTCTATCTCTAATAAACACAACTCTGCCAAGTCAGGCTTGCATGCCTGCGTTAGCTCTACCACGCTTCTCCATGTAGCAACGACCATCAAATGAAATGCTGATTGTTTACTTCCCCAAGAAAGGTCTGGTGTTCTTCAGTGTTTCTCAAACTTGGGACCCCCTGTTACTAGTAATGATTTCAAATGGATGATTTGGGGGTTACCTCTATGACTTGAGAAACCCATTTTGAGGATCCAGTGCCAGTTCTGCCGCTCCTCTTTGAGGACTTCGATGATCTCGTCGGACACGGCCATACTTCCCACCTTCGCCTGAAAGGCCGGCGTCCGAACTCGCAGATTCCAACAGATGTGATTCAGGGATTCTTCACCCCGAAAGCTCCCTCAAGGAGATAAATCATGCTTTTATCAGCTTGGGAAAGCGGTAGCTTGAGGAGTGCACAAGCTGAGGATGTGAAATAACGATACAACCGACCGACAATGTGGGTCAAAGTCACAAGATGTGGGTCGAAGCGACAAGCCAAGATAAATGAATAAACAACTAGTTGTGGAGCAACAAGAGTCAAAATCAGTCTTAACCTCAACTATTGCTAACGATTATGAACCTTTATTCCATTTTATTGCCTACTCTCGCTCGTTCGTCTCATGTCCCAATGCGTGAGACCGGACTCATTGCCGACCAGCACTGTTATCTACTTATTGAGCTTAAAGTAATAGAACCAACAATGCTGAAATGATTGGTTCAGGGGTCGGTCCCATGCCATCTGGCATCGCCTTCAACGTTGCACGTTGGGGGGCGTTGATCGCAGTTTATGATGGAAGCAACGCAACTTGGGATCCACTCGGCAAAAAAAAAACACGGTTGGAGCAACATGGGGGGTTCTAAAAATGGGGGCGCTCCCATACCGTTGGTTTAGTACTGTCTACTATAAATGGTTGAGCTTACATTGGATGATTTGGGGGTATATGTCCTTACTTTGAGAAACACCATATGCATCATGAGTCCACTGGAAAACCGGCCCCAACCGGTAAGTTGAACGGCAATGAACTCTTCCGACGCTTCTTCGACCAAGGACTTGCAACCTCATGGGTTTTTTGGTTTGAGTGTAGAAGCAACTTGTGACTGCAAAGATTGAACAGCTGCAAGCGTGCGTCGGATGAGCTACTTTAGGAGACCATTCTCCCCTCATCTATTGCTTTCGACAAACTCTACTGGAAACACGACACGTGGATCAACAAATTATGAACCAGAACATACCAGGGATCACCGGGATCACCAACTTAAGAATGGGAGGCTCTGAGCTATCACCATGTCTTCCAAATCCCTGGGCTGAAAGAGCCAAGCAACCGCTGATAGGCTCGCTTCCTGATGTCTCACGAAGGAAAAGGAAGAGACGATTCGTTCGTTGTCTGATAGGTGAGTGGATGGGTTGGTGGGTTGGTGGCTTGGAGATCATATTAGCTTCTATCAACTTACATTAGCTCATCTACAAATCATGCGTACCCCCTAGCACCTCAAAAGACTTGGCGGAAGCCATCCTGGTGCCTTGATGGAGCGGACAGAACGGCACCAATCGTTGTGATCTCTCTAGCTTCACTTGTGCTTACAACTAGTCACTGATCATTGGTTAATCATCAACCAGAATTATAGGCTATTGCTGTCACTATCTTGATCAACTATCATTAAGCATTGATTCGTATGTAATCACTATATGTATCTATATGTGGGTGATTCTCAAAATATGGGTACCCCCAAATCATCCTTTAAACATTTGTAGTAATAAACCAGCCATCATGTGTAATCACCATTTGAAGCTACCAAACAGTCCCAAGTTGTAGCTGCTAAAGCCCCATCAATGCCGTTGGCTTTTCGTGGTGGCAGCTGTGGCATGCACTGCAAGCCATCACGGTCCACCGCAAGTGTTCTTCCATGGCTGCTTATTTTCGATCATGACTGGTTGATGGTTGGTTGCTCCATCCAAAAATCATTAGTCAATGGGAATAATCATAGCCAGGTATAGCTGTAAACCATTTGCAACGAACCACCACCCAAATGATGATGGTATCTGGTACCTGAATAGTGATGCTCACCAGCGTCCATCACCTGTACATAGGATCAGCCATCTGGCAGAAGTTCTCTGAAGATCGTGGATGTCAAAAGTCATCATCACCCGAAACGACGAGGTTTGGCTGCGGATCGGTCAAACCTTCCAAGACAATGCTTGGCCCAGATTGGCTGTTGGACTTCCACCAAGGATAGGCCTGTCCGATATCCATGGGTGTTGGCCAAGCGCGCGCCAAGCGTCTTTGAGGATGGGTAGATCAAAGATCTCTTCTCCGACATCTTCTCCTGTGCTGTTTTTAGGCTGTGGACTGTTTTTGCTGCTTGGTCGACAAGGGTTGGACCGATGGTCACTTAATGATGGTTGATTGATGGTTAACTGGACCATTCATGATTATTGGTAGAATAGTTGATTGAAGGTTGGTTGATGGTTCTTGTGGACTATTCATCTACCATGGTTACCATGGTCAGTTCATAGTTCGGGATGCTTGTTGAATGGTTGATTATCGATGATGATTGATAATGGTGAATGCTTATCAAAGGATATTGATGGATATTGGTGGTTGACAACGGATCACCATAATGGCATTTCCAATGACGCATTGTAGGACTCCCCAAGAAACCAGAGACTCACCGTACCTAACCATACAATCAACCCTGTCAGCTGGCAAACTTTTGCGGGATCAACCCAAGCCAAACGATCTACGAATGCTTCGAATGTGCATCAAACTCGCGGGTATTAGAAATGCATGCTGGTTAGTGGTACCGACACCTCTGAAGAAGATTGGTCCACCAGCCATTTGATCTTATTTGTTATCACTGCGGAAAATTACAAAATGCATAAAACCGCCACCTAGACGACTTTCAGCTTCGCCCGTTTCGACCCATCCACAAATGAGTTTCGGAAGCATTCAGCGACGAGAATGTACATACTCCCAATATCTTGCGAATCGCTAGTTCCAACTTTAAGGCATAACAACCCCCAAAATAGCACTAGGTCTTTCTCACATCCAATAAACATCAACCTGATATGACCAGTAGATCTTCCATGGCTCACAACCTTCCCTTGTCGGCGAGTGACTCGACTTCCACTTCCACCTCAGCTGAGACGCTGCCGAAAGGTGCCTGAGGTAAATCCATGTAGATCCCAATCACCCAAAGCTCTACTGAGCTCGTTGGTTTCGTTGTCTTCACAGTTTCTGGTGAAGAGAACTGCCCCATGGGGCACCAGGAGGGGGTCTCAGGTGGCAGCCCAGCTGCTTGATACTTTGATCCAACGGTTGGAAGTCCTTGGGCACCACCAGACACATCACGCCCCAGCGACGATCCGGATAACCTCGGCGCGCGCGGCTCCCGGCTCCCCGCCCCCCGCGGCGCC